>NCKU01001610.1:0-24219 GCA_003675995.1 Dinothrombium tinctorium
TTGAACCGATGCTTTCATTAGTTTCAGCGGTGCGCTGAGTGAATGGCCCCGACTTGTTTCGATGCTGTTGATTGAATGCATTCGACGAAAAACAAGAAAACGTTTTTTGCGCTTTCGAATCGACTGAAAAAAGGTTTTTCGAAAATGAATTCGGTTTAATGTGAGATGAAAAGTGAAAAAACAAAAGTATGGACGCCAACACTGAAATAATCGATTTTTTTCTGCGAGACGATAATGCAACGAATGTAACCGAAACGCCTTCAATCATTTCAAAGATTCATTTCTGTCAATGGATTGTTTATCGCGAAGCAGGCGACACGAGGTTCGGTCGATGATCATTTCGCCACTTTTCTCATTTCCTTTTTTACTTTTCGTTCATTCACACAGAATTCGTTTTTGGGACCTTCTAATTTTAGCACCTAATTTATTGTTTTTCTTTTTTCTTTTGTGGCGATTTAAACGAACTCGTCAACGATTGAAAACCACTCATTCGTTAATCATATTCACATTTTACCTTTTGATTTGCATCAATGTTATTGTGAGCATCGCCCGTTGTCTCATCTCAATGTCTGTGAATGCCGCTTCAAGCGTTGGAGGAACCGCTGATCAAGTCTTTTGGGTCATCGTTCGATTCTTTTTGCTCTCAACCGAAATCTCTGTGCTCGTGTTCGCATTAGTTTTCGGACATTTAGATAGTAGAAAAAGTATTCGCCGCGTTATGATGGTTACATGTTCAGTATCGCTGACATACTCAATTTGTCAAGGAACACTCGAGTTGATCGCTCCTGATGAGAAGTTTTACATCGCTGAAAAAGGTTTTCACTTATTTTCCCACGGTGGAATGGTTTTTTGGTTCTTCACTTGCTTAATCATTGGAATTGTTTATCTCATAATATTTATCTTGCCGTGGACTCCATGTGGAAAACGATTGCAATTGCCTGGTAATTTGCTATTTTCACTTTTGTTTAAATATTGTTTACACACATTTAAGATCTGTAGAAATCAAAATGATAGTGTAAAGATTCTAAAATCTTTACAAGCTTTAATGCAATATTTACTAAGAACTTATTTTTCCTTTTTAAGCCAAACGTTCCTTTTATGTCTACACGATCACGCTTTCATTACTTAACATTCTGCAAGCGACTGGAAGTGGTCTTTACTATAAAAATACAATCGAAGGATTATGTATTGTTGACATAACAACTTATTTATATTTTACCTTCTTCACTCCACTCGTTTATTGGACATTTTTGGCTGGATTCTTATCATCAGCAAAATCGCAAATTTTATTTTCTTACAAACCACAAATCGATGATGGTTTAGACGACACTATCGTTGGAACTGTTTCGGCAACTGGAGTCGTTCGACTTCCTCATCAGCTGTCATGCTCATCGATAAGGACCGACAATTCGGATTTTGTCTATCAGCAACCGCCTCAAATTGGCGGTCCTTCAGAAAATGCCCATTCGAGCAAATATGAATCTTCATCATTCTCTCCAGATTCTATTGAAAGCTGCATTGTTGTTGCTAATAATTGAGCAAAATAAAAAATATACTTTAAGAATAAATATTATGTTGATATTTTCAAAGTCTTCAAAAGATTAAATTAAACTTAACAACTTAACAAAGAATGACTGTAAACTTTTTAATTCCAATTTTGTTGATTTTCCTTTCTTAAATCTTTATTTGCTATGCAATTTATTCTAATTTGTGATTTGATTAAAAAAATATAACATTTTTAAAATTATTGTTTATTTCTATTTTTACGCTACATTAAATTAAAGATTTGAGGAAATAGCTTCTTATTTACTATTTGTGTTTCAATTTCAGTTCTATTTTTTACTCTACGATTTATTTTAAGTAGAGAAATTAAATTCTTGAGTAAAAAATTATCGATTGGTCGTAATTAATTTTTTAAACTTCATTGATTATTTTGAAACAGTCTAAGATTTCGCGTAAAATCTGATCATTTTAAAGCGAATTTTGGCTTAGTTGCTATTTGAACCACACGATGCTTTTTGCTTTTTACTACTAACGAATCATTGGTTACAACTTGAGATAAGTCAAACCCAAATATCGCATGAACGAATTCAAAACTTTTTATGTTTTTAAGAGTTATTCTTATTATAAAACAAAAGAGGAAAGTGAAGCTATATTTAGCATAATTTCAATTACTGAAAGCGAATTCCCAATGCCTCTCAGCGCGCTGTATCATATTAAAAAGTAGTCTCGATTCCATATACGCCTAACATTTTTCACGTCAATGCTTTTTAGTCGAGTGCATTATTGCACTACAGTGGTTTGTATTTTTAAGCATAAAATTCAATCAATAGTTAAGCCTATTTGAAAGCATTTTTGTGCTTTTGCAGACAAAGTAATTGAAATTTCAAAATTAAAAGTTTTTATTGAATAAAGCTCGTTAAAATTTACGCGTTCTTGGCTGTCGACTCACCTTCACAAGAGACCATCGTATCGTTTTAAACTGACTCAATGTTAAATATTGAGTTCAGGATAAAGAAAGCAAATATTTTTAATGACTTTATTTCTCGTCTATCAAATAAAGCATTCGAGCTTCTTTTATCACTTCGGCAACCCTGATCGATTTAATCATTTGACCGGCCGAAAAAAATCTTTCGAACTAAACCTTGAAAACGTACTTTTGCAACTTGAGTACTTGTTTGATATTTGATAGTTTTGTTTGTTTTTGGAGATTTCGCAAACAATGAAGCAAATGAAAAGTGATAAAAATTCGGTTTGAATTTTTTGGATTAAAAACTTAAACGACTTGTATGAAAAAAAAAAACATTATTCCTGCTACATGTTTAAGATTATACAAGATCGTACTTATGCTATTTCTCTTCTAGTTTTGTTTGATTTAAAATATACAAATATTCTAATATATATTAAATGTATATTAAGTTTTTGTTGTGTTTTAAATGTATATCAAAATGTGATTAAAATTAGTTAGAAAAAGCGTCGGCACGAATTACAATAAAGAAAAAAGGAGCTGCCATGTTAAGAAGGATAAAACTAAGTCACTCACCTGATGCAATCGCCTTTAAATGGTGATGAGACTTCTTTTTGTTTTTTCTGCTGTAAAAGTGAAAAAAATAGTAAAAAATATTCTCTAAATAGTTTTTCTAGTTTTGAGTTGAGTTGATTAACTAATAAATTCGACAATCATTAGAATAGAATTACTATTTTGAATTTGATTGAGAAACTTGCAATTAGTTGCGTTAATTAGCGCAAACGTAAATTTTGGGAAGCAAAACTTGCGCTATTATGCAGTGATTAACTGTTATACGTCTAGCTGATTGATTTTTTTCTTTCGCTTTTGGCAAGCAGTGAGAAAACATATCAGCATCAAAAGAAGAAGCGAGTCACAACAAAATTTGTTTTCACCAATTTAAAAGCATTTAAATTCGGTGTTCAAAATACAAGATTAAATGGAAAATAAAGAGAGTTCGCCACGCGCATTAACAAGAGCTTTTCATAACATAATGTGTTAGTCAGAGTCGTGCGAATTGAATGTTGTTTGTCTGTGAAAAGTCACTTACAACTATCAAAAGCAAATGCTAGCGAACAGTAAAATAAGCGATTTTCGAGAGTTGGTAAAAAATTCGGAAAAATTTTTCTATCGAATACCGACCACAGCTAATCGCATCGAAAGCATTGCTGCGAATGATGTCGAAAAACAAAACGAAATTGTAAGGCAAGCAAACGGCACCCGTATTATTGTTCGGCAAAAAGTTCTCTCGCTTATCGATGAGTTCTTGGCACTGAAACGCGCAAATGGCTCTTCGCTCGAACAGCGTTTTTACCAGACAATGACAAGCAATGATTTCATTAAACGATTGATTTCAAAAAGACCACTTTCATACATTGGACCGGCTGAGCGAACCTTACTTCGCAACGGAACTGTGATTGCGAATGCGAGCAAACAGTGGGCTAAAGTTGGCAGCGATGAAGAGGAAGTCATTCAACTGAACGATTACCTGTCACTCGATGAGATGCAGATTTCTTCATTGATCGGAGTTTCGACGCCTACTTTTTTCATAAACGATGGCAATAGACAGAACCAAGCTAAAAAAGGCGAACGAAATTCGTACGAAGAGAGCGGAATTTTTGTGGGTCTAGTTGGAGCTTGCTTTTCGAAAACGGACAAAATGGAGTACAAACATATCATCGTAACTGAGAAGTTTTCGACAAACGAAAACGGATACGGAAAATGTTTGAGCGATGAAAGCTCTTCTAAAAAGCGAAAACCTAGTAACGAATCTGAGCAGAAGAGAAAAAGAGTTCATGACGTGAAATTGTTGCAAATATGGGCCAAGTTTTATGAAATTGGTAATGGTGATCATCATTACTTTCCTTCGTATAAAGAAGTTTTGCTTCGCGAAAAAACCGAAGGCGATCGGTTTGTGAAAATAACAGATGCAAAACGAAAAACGGCAATTGGTTCGTTCTTTAATGTCGAAGTTTACAAAAAAAGAATTTCGATTACGGCAGAAACTTTACTTCTCGAGGCTAATAAAAGAGGTGAGGAAACAAGCAAGAATGTGTTTCTGCATGTAGTGGGTTTCGGTCTCGGAGTATGGCAATTGATACCAAAACAAGCAAATTGGTTGGTTCAATGTTTCGCCGATGCAATTGAATCTCTGCTGTTGCCGCATATTTCAACCATTAATTTCAGTTGGTTTCCGTCTGATATTCAAATTTGCGGAAAGACGAAAAATGGTGAAATTTTCAGGGCGCAAAATGGGAATAAGATAAGAATTGAGTTTTCGAAAAGAAGCACAGCTGCGAAAGTAAGCGATGATCAGCTTTTGGTGACGACATATGCTTGGGATTCCAATTCTTTTCCTGGCAATGAATTTTGGATGGGATCATTGAAATCGACTTCAGACTCGGCTGCTGCGTCGTGTTCGACCATTTCTCAATTGCAAAATCCGTACATTAATCCTTTCTGCGATAATATTCAAGTTCTTTGATTTCAATATCTAATTTCAATGACTTTGTTTTTTATGTTTGTGTTTATAAATATTCATTCATTTTGTTTTTGAGCAAAAAATTTCGCCATTTATATGACTTCAAAGTCTAGTCGATGTGCTTATGCTTCTATCTTCGCCGCCTTCTTCCTTCTTTCGTCGGTATCTGCAACGAAATCAATGGGTGAGTGAGACAAGCGAATACTTGTACGATAAAATTTGCTGGTCGCTTCAAAATTAAAATTTCTTTACTTTCAAAACGAGTTATTCGCACGTTTCGCAAAAAAATGGAGAAATAAAAGGAAAAAGATTTTGCGAAAGAATCGCAGCTATTCACTTCACATTTTATGCACTCGCAGCTATCTTTCTTGCGGTGAGACAATTGCTTCCCGTCATTAGACGAACGCTTTCAATGAAATGACAACAACGATTGTCATCTCATCGCAACCTTCGCCTGTCTCTGCAATGCATTTGCAAGTTTTGAAATCGTGTTTTGCAAATGATTTCAATGAAAAAGAAAGAATATTATGCAAAGTTTATCAATAAAATGCGTTTGAGAATTGGGTTATGCATTTGTCGATCGTGTAAACATTTTTTTCTCGCGAGAAAAAGTTGCTTCGATAGTATTATTCATCGCGAACAGCTCGATTCAAATCTTTTATTTGTGCTTATGTTTGCAAAGCTTTGCTCGTAAAAATCCACTTCGTTGCACGAGAAAAAGTTTTTTTTCGCTACGCGATTCGTTTACGTGATGCATTGCAAAATTGAATTCTTTGTCAAGAAGGTTCGCGTTCACGCAATGCATGCTGGTTGCAGAGCTTATTTCGGTCGTAAGCAATTTACTTTCGCTCGAAAAAACAAGAGTCTATCTGATAAACCATCATTTCAAAAAGTAATTCGCTGCAGAAAATGAATTTATATATGGTTGCAACACACACACACACATATTTAACATAGAAATTTAGTTGCGTTTAATGAACTTATTGAGATATTGTTTTTTATTAAGCAAAGTATACGTTTTCATGTCACTGAACCTAACTACGCGGTGAACGTAAGCGAAAAAATATCGCTGTTAGCTGTGATTAAATTAACGGAATTAAT
The DNA here is from genome assembly GCA_003675995.1 of Dinothrombium tinctorium. Taxonomy (NCBI): domain Eukaryota; kingdom Metazoa; phylum Arthropoda; class Arachnida; order Trombidiformes; family Trombidiidae; genus Dinothrombium; species Dinothrombium tinctorium. Next base: position 6,090 of record NCKU01001610.1, read on the forward strand.
TTTTTGTTTTGAAATTTAACTCTTCACTGAAAAGTCAATAGACTCAAAAAATCAATATTTTGCGTGTGCAATTAAAAACATGTGAGAGTATTGAGCAAACAAAAAGTGTACTTGGATCAGTTATCGCTCTTCAAATGCCATATGACATTTTTATCTGCTCACTTTCGCTATGGGAACATCTCTCTCGCTATTTCTCTCCGCTTCGCGAGTGTGGCCTATATGTACAATACTAGGAATTTTGCAACGATTTGTATTAGAAATAAATTCTTTAGATTACTGAGCATACAACATAAAAAAGTTTCACAAATTATCTCTCGAACACACTCGAGCAGTTATTTGCTCATGAGTATTTATAAACACCGGATTCTTAAAATTCTTTGAATTTTCAGACAAAATTGTCGCTTTTTACCGAATTTTCAGGGGAATATTCAAAATCTTCTTCGAATTAGAGGTCGAAAAGAAGGAGGACAACTTCTCTCTTATCGGTCGCTTTAAGCAAAAAATTAATACGATCACAAATTTTGCAGATAAGATTGAATTCTGGCATTGTGTTTATAAATTATTTTTCAACAATTTTTGTTTTCTCACAGAAAAAGCTGTAAAAATATGCGCAAGTTTTAGTACGATCAGATTTATCCTAGACCAAACCAAATTATTGTGAACTTGTTTCAAGCAATGTTACATTAGAAGGTAGATTGTTATGATTGAAAACTATTTAGCTTGTTTGCGCTATGCAAATTATAAATTCATTTGGCTAAGTCTATAGAAATAATCAAGAGTCGATTTCTATGGAAATGAATAATCTCTTGTTTGCGGCAGATTTATCGATTCCCAGCGGTCAAGGGACTCAGCAAAAAGCATCCAAACTTAGAAAACAATATTTTGGACTGAAATTTAGCGAAATAATTTACAATCAATCAAGCTTAAATGTAAGCCAACAAAGCCAGAGTTGGGGCAAAAGTGTTGATATTTTCTAGTATAAGTGGTCGCATTCTATTTGAACTTTTTTCACGCTCACAGCGATAGCGCATCAAATGCAATCTATGGAAAAAGTTGCAATTTGCAATCAAATAAAAGTGAATGAGCAAACAAGCACGATGAAAACGCATGCATGATGCTTCGAGCGTAGTCGCACAAAGTATGTTTCGCCGCTAAATTAAGCAATTAGCATCGCTGTAATTAGCCTCAATTTAGAGGCTCGCTTGTGAAGCGTACCTCGCCATCTAATAAAAGTAACAAAAGTGTATCTCGCGAACGAGAAGGAAGAGAATGAAACGAAGCAAAAAAGTAAACACAAGTCTGGCGAAGAGGCAACGATCTTCAAACAATAATTATTGCATATATAGCGGTAAAATTTAGTTCAAGGGTAAAAAAATGTTTCAGGTGCGAATCAGGACGCGACGACGACGATCATATTTAGTTTTGATTGAGCACGAATCGATTACCCAATTTGCTTCAGACGCAAAAATATGATTATTATTTATTTTAGTTTTTTAAATGAATCGCAAACAACGCGAAGCATTATTGAGAGATGCGCTTCAATAAGAAATGCATGTGTTTGCCAAAATAAAAAATAGGATACAAGTGTTGGCAGCAAAGGAGAGAACACCGAAACGTCATTCGATTAACTCGAAAACTACAAGTGTTGTTGCTTTTCGTCTTCTACGACTTGTTTCTGTTTTCTAAATGTATTCAAATTGCGGCTCAACAGACGAGGGCACAAAAGTTTATTCACATTTCGATACCGACATATACACAATGTACCAGAAAAGCGTTCTCGACTACGCGCAATGTTCACTTCCTTCACTGAACAATCCTTGCGAAATATGCTCATGTAAAAAGGGTTTTTCTCTTTGCAGTCATTCATTGCGGCAAAACAATATCATGAATCGATCAATGAATCCGCTTTCGAGCGATCTGCAAAATGACGCACAAACGCGGACACAATCAACGCACAGCAGGAGTATCGACCGATTCTGGGTTCAGGTACAGCAAGTTTAATACTTGCCGAATTTTTTATTTATTTTCCTACATTGTGTAAGAGCATATTCAATTATGATTCAATTTGTGTTACAATTTGCTTTTACAAACTTCGCATTTTTTCTTTATTATCCAAAATAACAGAACGTTATTCAATCGCCTAAAATGAGAAACTCGAAGCAGCGATCGCATCATTTCAGAGCTACTTCCACCTTTGTAATGCTACTCGATGAAAATTTAAGAATGATGATCACATCTAAATGCATAAATCGTCAAATGGCCACACGACGTGAGGTGTACACAACTTACTGTTTCGACGATGATTTGGCCGATGGACAACAACAACAACAATGATTACATCTGGTGCATGGCGTTTCTTGAGAGGCGTTTTTCGCTAACTTCGGGTTACCGCGTTTTTGATGTTTCATACACATTTGGCAACGGTTGCGCATCACTTGACAATGGTGGCCAGCAGACACAATTGTAACCGGATCGGTATTTACAGCGAGTTCAGAGACGCATGCTTCATCCGTCTGTGTGCTCGAGTCTTTCAAATTTACAACTTTTTGCGATGCGTTAGTAAAAGGGTGGCGATAACCACTAAAAGCGTTCACTAAGTCGGGGTCAGATCCTCTGAAATTTGAATTCAGCAGATGAAGCTGCTCTTTCCAGTATCCGCTCAATAATAATTTTTTAAGCGCAGCTTCGACAGCATATGAATTCAACTCTAGCGAAGACGAATGTTTCCTAATACCACAAGGAAATGTGGCGTAGCTTTCATTTGTATTCGTATTACTTATGCTCGACTTTCTTGTACTCAAAAGACTAGGACTTTGCATCATCTCACTATTGAAACTTTCGTCGGACAAATTATCATTCGAATACATTTGCGATGTGAACTGTTTTGAGCTTTTTTCGGTTCCACAGCAATTTGCCATGGCGGATTCATGAGAACCGACTGACATACCACTGTCAACAGCACTGATACATGAATTTGCTGTATCCGTGTAATGAGCGTAATTGTTGTTGTTGGTACCGATGACATTATTGTTATTAACGTTCAAGTTGTTGGTGATGTTAGTTGATGCTGATTCAAACTGATTAAATAAAAAGTAAATAAGTTCAGATATGAAAATAACTGCAATACAAACCTGAATAGAAGCATTTATATTGTCAGGAATTGCGGTCACTTTAAAACGTCCTTTAACCTGGCTTTTCTTCGGCGAAGGTGGCTTAAATTCGTTTGACAAGGAATCCTCTTCTGGTTTCTTCACTGGCTTTGATGCATAAGAAACGCTAAAAGTCGAATCGGTTTTGACATCTTGTGATGATGAATCAATAAGCGACTTGGAATTTTCGAATTCGTAGGCAGAAGGAACTGTTTCATTAGCATTGGCATCACTGATTGTGGTTAGCGATGAAATATTAGCTGCTGCCGAGGGTTTGACTGAAGATTTGATTGCTTTTTGCGCTTCGGGATTCGTATTTTCCGGGAGATGCGAAGTTATGTTTTCGGAGACCGTATTAGTTGAAAATTCTTTAAAAGAAACATTTTTTTCTAATCCCGTTTGAGTACAAGTCTGAGGATTAGAAATAGATTCACTATTAATAACATTAGCACACTCGCGAGCACTATTCTTCTCGGAGCTATTAGTCAATGTTACATTCACTACAGTCGCGACCGCGTCATTGTTGGAAACGACAGTAACTGTTTCTGAAATACCAATAGGCGCGGGTGCGATAGTTGTGATCACAGAAACCGAAGGAACGCTTGCTGTGGCTGAAGATGAAGTAGCAAATATTGCCTGTAAACCCTGTTCAATATTTGCTTTTAAATTGTGTGACGATGATGATGTCGTCAGTTTCTGAAGTTCTTGTTTTAAATCCTCCAAATTGGTGGCTACCGAAGAAGCTGCTGAGCGTACCTGCGGAGCATTCAAAGAAGGTTGTTGAGGAAAAGCAAGAATTGGAGGAGTGGAAGGCTGTTGGGGATAAAAATGGGAAGGAATTAACGTTGAGTTTGCAGATGCACATGTTTCCAAATATGTCGGACCCGAAAATGAAGAAGACATCACAAACTGAAGACATGACATAAAGCGATTACGATTACGTTTAAGCAAACAATCACTAACACTTACGGGCATATCCAATGATAACTGAGGCTTCAACTGTTGACTTTGAGGTTGAACATTAACCGCTGATGGACCTGTTTCACTTTCAGCCACTGGCTCATTTTGATGAGCTGGTACCTGTTGTTGAGATTGTTGAGAAGGTGTTTGTTGCGGTGCAGGTTGCACTGGTGGTTGTTGCGCTTGCTGGGTTTGTTGCGGGATCGGAACTGTCGACTGTTGAGTACTGTCTGCAGGATGTTGAACTTGTTGCCCCTGTTGTTCTGGTTGCGGTGGTTGCACTTGCAGCTGCTGTTGCGGCTGCTGCTGTGGTTGCGGTGGCTGTTGCTGTTGTTTTTGATACTGTTGCCGATCTTTAAGTAACAAAGATATTTGATTGCGAATGAGCAATGCAACGGTTCGCACATCTTCATCGCATAGAAATCCCGTTGCCACCTAAATTAGGCAAATTTTTAAAGATTAATATCACTCAAGTTTAAATTACCAAGGCAAGAGCAACTTCATCCACATTATCCTTTTCGACATCGAAGCTAAATTGAATCGCTTCGTTTTCTTTGTGTTTATCTTTTCGTTTTTTAGGATCGGTAACGATCAAACGCAATTCAACATTTATTGCTTTGCTGGCTACACTTTCTTCTCTATTTACAACTTCTACTTTAAAACCAGTGTCTTCTTGAAAGAAGTCCATTTGCAAAAGTTCTTTGACAGATGGTCTTTCTTCTTTACGAAGACGTATACAAGTTCCTATAATATCTCTCACCTCTGCGTTTTCCACTTTGTGAAAACTTTGCGGAGGGATGCCTGAAGTAACCTTTTTCAGATGTGGATGAAAAAGACGGTTATTTAATTAAAAAATAAAGAAAGCAGGACATACCTTTTTATAAATTTGAGCAGGACCTGAGCATTCGGCGTATGGATACTCGCCGGTGGCCATCTCAAGCATACACATACCAAACGCATACACGTCGACTGCTTCGTCGTAATGCTCTTCGTACATTTCGGGAGCCATAAACTCTGGTGTTCCAATAACACTCTTGGCAAACGATCGATTTTTGAGCGTCGCCAAGCCAAGATCACCTATTTTCACAGATCCAATGGTTCCCGTAATAAATATATTATCGCATTTAAGATCACGATGTATAATAACGGGTGTGCGAGAGTGGAGAAAATTGAGCCCTTTCAGTATTTGCCGACACCATGATTTCAAAACTTTTAAGTTGATTTTCTTAAATCTTCTTAAGTAACTGCAAATAAGAGTCGAGCGAAAGTGTCACTGACAGCGACGATGCATTAAAGTGAACCTACGTTTTAAGTGTGCCCGAAGTCATCAACTCGGTGATTAGAACCAAATATTTACGTTTCGGTGTATTCACTTCCCAATAGTCGTAAAAGCGAACAATGTTTGAATGCTGCAAACCTTTCAGCATTTCAACCTCCTCTTTGAACCGTTGACGTTCATTTTTATTCAGTCTTTCCTGTAATAGAGAGCAAAAATAGCACATTTCAATAAACGAACAGCGGGTCCAAAACGAACGAGAGTCAATAGTTCGATTCGGTCCCTGGTAACAAGCGCTGAGAATTTAGGTCCAAAAGAAAAGGTTAATCAGTGGACCGACGTTCACACACAGGTGTGACCGCAGAGAGCCGAGAGAAAACGAGCAGAGGACCGCACGCGAAGAAAGACTAACCTGCAACTCGCACCAAGCGACAGCGACTCCCGAACTGGTATCGAGCCCTTTGTAGACGGTTTTGAATGACCCGCGACCGATCTCTTCGAATTTGAGGAAGCGACCGTCGGGCGACGAGTCGCCAGCCTTCACTTCTTCATCGCGATCACCGTTTACCGTCGACTGGCCACAATTGACGTGCTGCCTGTTGTCGCAATCGTTGAGATGCAAGTCGAGTTCGGAGCCGTCGGCAGCGATTGCGGATGCAAGCTGATCGTCTTCGTGGTGGTTGGCGGTCATCGGACTGTTGCGGTGCGGCCTGTTGTGGTCTTGCGCGCTTTCGGTCATTGGTGGTCTCTGTCCGCGAACGTCGAACAGCTCAAAGTGCGCATCGCTCGTTTAGTGTCGTTTTCATTCGCCCTTCACTCGAGTTTCAATCGAATGCGACTCTCAATTCGAGTGTCGAATGCGATCGCTGAATGCAAACGTTGAGTGCGACTCTCGAAATGCAAGCCTCAAATGCGAGCCTTCGAACGCGAGTGCCGCGTGAAGGCGCCGAGCGCAACCGTCGCCTGGCAACCGTTCGCGCGACACGCCCCCGACCCGCCCGTCTCGAATTCCGCCGCCGCGGTGCCGTCCGCAGTGCGATCGTTTTGCCCGCTGCTGTGCGTGCGTCGCTTGCGGAGGCTGCAAATGCGCGTACAGTCGCACAAATCGAGTCGCCGCTCGATTTGCGCTGCTCTCATGCGAACGTCCGCGGTATCCGCATTGCGCTTTTCGCTCAGCGTTTCGCTGTGCGCACCCTTCGTTTGAGAAAAATGCGATAAAAATGCGAAACGAAAAGTTTGAAAAGAAAAAGTTTTGTGTATCGCGATAGCAAACGACACGTATGCAAATCTATGAAACCAAGACTGCGCCGCACTGCGAACGCATTTTCGCTGATTGCATTTCTAATTGATGCAGCATTTGCAAACACAAGCGGCGATCGCATCTCGAAAGGTGATCGGCCGCTGGTCTCTTTAGCAGGTAAATGAGTTCGCGAGGATCACGATTATCGTCATTATGATTATGCGATTGCTGCTGACGCGAATGCAGTGTGAGGTTAACGAAATCGTTTCTTTTCTTGCTCTCACCTACAATCAGATTGCTGCTATTTACCGTTTTTGAACCGTGTTTTCGGGATACGAGTGCATTGCATATATTTCACTTTTTTGTCGAGCTTTATTTGGGCTTTTTTTTAAATAAAAAATCACAGAGTAATCGTTTCGCGTTTCATCATTATTTATTTTAATAGAGACGGAAATTAACTTTCCGTGTCCAATTCACTGAAATCAATCCGCTTGCGTTGTTTGTGTCTGCGTGTGGTTTGTGTGTGTAATTAATTTATGAATACGTTTCTCTTGATTAAATGCTTGCTCTTTTTGACTATGAAACGAAATCCAAAGCACAGTTGACTTTGAGAATTGATTTCAAAAACACGACAGCAGAAATTGTCGTTTGAAAAATTATTTGCGCGAAATTGCAATAAACATTTCTAAACACGTTTAATTGACGGATACATTGGCGAAAACAATATATGAAATAGCGAACGATGCAAATTGCTGCTAAAACGGTTTTTTTATGTGTTCATTGTTAAGATTACAAACGCAATAAATTTATTTGTTACAATTTTATTCAAAAAAACGAAGTGACATTCACGAATCGAGAAACAACTTTTTTAAAAAGTTTGTTTGCAAAGAATAAAAATAAAAATTGTTTTCGAAGAAATGAAGAAATGAATGAAATGAAGTAAGCGAGAAATGTGACGGTTGAAATAGCGACAAATGTGCTTACGGTACAAAAAAAGTTTAATTGACAATTGTCGTCAAAACTTTAAATGAGCGAACACACGTTTTTCAAACGGCGTTCGTTTAGACGAGAAATGAAAAACTCGACGGAAATTTGAAACAATCGTCGTTCGTTCATTGTTTTCAATGAAAAAAACGCAATCAGTGAAAAATTTTAATGCACGCATTTGTCGCTCTTTCGATTTCAAACTGCAATTTTCGTTTCTCTTTAAAACCGAATTTAATTCAAACGCAATTTGAGTGAAAAACGAATGGACGCATGCGCAGAGCGCACGAATGCAGACGATTTTTTCGGCTTCAAACACACAACATTTAATTCGCTTTTTATGTGATTATTGATTGCTGGTTTTGTTTTTCACCCATTTTCGCGTTCGAACGAAGCGTGCGAAAAACAAGAACGAAAATGGAAAAGCTGGCCGCCGTTTGCAGCGAAATGAGCGAATTCGTTCTCTCGCCGTACAAAGTGTCGCTTTCGATTTTAGTACACGTGTTTTGCGAAACCAAAGCGAACGCAAAGCAACACGAAATCGGTTGCTTCTCACTGCTAGCAATCAAATTGATTCAAGCATTGGATCTTAATTACGCAAACTTTTTGAAACAATTGAAAGCGAGTCGCATTTCGCCGCTAATCGCGCTGAAACTCGAACAAAGGGTGGATTGCATCAAAAGCGTCGGTTTGTCCGCACTCATCGATTTGATCAATAATATCAAAGCGCTTAACGACAGTAAAATTGTTCATAAATCTTCACTTTTAGGTATTTTCATTCGTAAAATGGTGCTTTTTTTCGACAAGCTTAGCTTCTCTTCCGTTGTTCGCCTTTACGAGGATTTCGTTGAGTACACCTTCGAGAAAGATGATCCATTGCAATTAAACGACGAAATCAGTTACAACGCGATTGGCGATGTGTTTGTATTCAATAACAACAAAACATGTCCGAAGCAAATGCAATTTTTTATCAGTAAACAGTTGAAATTAATGCAAGTGAATGAAAAGAAAGCATTGAGTCCAAAACAGTTGTACGAAATGCTGAAAAACGCTGAAACACAATGCAAACAAGGATTAAATCCATTAACAGTTCAGCCTTCAAAGCGAAAAAACGACTTAAATGATATTAATTTTCTTCGATATTTAAATTCACTTCGTGTTAACGAATACCTTGGGGCCAAAGAATCTCTATTCGCTTATTTTGATGGAACTTCGAGTCAATCGTCGAGATGTTGGGCCGCTTTGAATTTGGCCATATTTCACTCGCATTTTAATCATCTCCAATTAGCAATGGAATCAATCAAGGAATGCATTTCAGCTGCTCAGGAAGCAAATGATGAAAAATGCCTCGAAAACGCTCTTTTGTGGATTGCTACTGTAATCATGAAGCAAAAGAATAAAACTTGCCAGGACGAAGATATACTTTCTTTATTATCTCATCTGCAGAAAAAAGCGCTTAAGTTAGAATTGTATCATTTGGCAGCAATTTCAACCCTTCATTTTGAAAAACTCACAGGTCTTCAGCCGAAATCGAAAAACATACACAACACTTATAGTGCTCAAGGATTATCCGGCAATCCGGACGTGATGGCAGTTAAACACTCGCTTACAGATGTGCTAATGATGACTTATGCGTGTAGAAGTGCTCATTTTGCGCTAATCGGTGCCACAAAGTTGAACTTTTTAATGGCTCAAAGTGCTTTACATTTGCATGCAATTGAAACGATTGGAAACGAAAACGTTTATCATGTCAATGAAAGTACTTGTGTTTCTATTCGAAATGTAGCGTTGCATTTGTGGAAACATTTAGCTCTCTACGATGTGTCCCGTGATATCTTATTGCGCCTTTGTCCATCTCTTTTTTCCGAATATAGAAGCAGCATCAACGCGATTTGGAAGCAAGCATTGGCAGAAATTGAGTTCGAGCATCATTTATATAGCAAGAATTTCAAAGCAGCCTCGAATTCTGTCGATACAATTCGTGTTTACGATGTTTATGAGGCAAAATATCGACTCGCTGAATTAAAAACGAAACAAAACGATAAGTTAATCGCGTTTCAGTTACTTGACGAGTTGTTGAAGCAAGACGAGCAGGCAAATGAACTGACACCGTTTATGAAAGTTCGTATATTGCTGCTAAAAAGCGTGCTGTTGAATAACCTTTCCATTCTCTTCGAAGCAATGGAATTATCAAAAACGCATAATTTAAATGGTCTCGAAATTGTTTGCAAAATTGAATTATCTCGTCAAATGTATGAGTTAGGACAAACTGAACACGCGTTGCGTTTGTTGCATAACATAATGATTCAATTACTTTGCGATGGCACTTGCCGCGATATTGGCAATGCTTTCTTCCTCCAAGCTCTTTGCCTCAAATCTGTGTCTGAAAATAGTAGCAACACTTGTAATGTGGAAGAAAAACAGCAAACAGTTAACGCAGCCGTAAAAGCAAATACAGATGCAATTAAACAGTTTAAGTTAATTGGTGACAAAGATTCACTTCGAAAGTGTTACGTATTGCAGTCGCATCTTTACCATTTATTGAATAATCGCGAAGAAAGAAATCATTTTGCGTTCCAAGCAAGACTTTTAGGATAAGATAATAATGAAATTTCGATAAGAACATTCTTCACAGGAGAGCGATGATGAGTTTGACGTTTGAAATGTTTTCTTTTTTGGAAAATTGTTCGAATACGGATCGAGTGCTGCGAAATTGACAATAAGCTAAATGGGATGCTTAAATGTGATTGTGATTTGACTACAAAGCAGCGAGAAAATATGCTATTATTATTAAATATGCTTTATTATTGAATGAGCTCTCTATGATTTTAAACATTTCTTTGTATATGACGCTTTAAGGTCGTTTTCTTTGTCATATAATTTGTTTATCTCTATTTCATTGCTTAAATTATATGTTGGAGACCTTTACTCTTTATGACGGAAAATGCGTCAATTACATAACTTTCTTTCACTCTTATTTCGCGTGTTTTCTCCATTCGAATTCGTGATTAAATCGTTTTTTTCTTCAAAATCACAGCAAAATATTCGCATTTAACATTTCCTTCATACGCTTCTCTCAGCAAGTTTGCATGCAATTCGTATCAGTGTAGGCAGTGCTTGTTTTTTTATTTTGACTCAATAAATTTTTTTCATTGAAAAGTTCACATTTTGCTTCCATTATAACTTTAACATCGAATAGAAAAAGGCTTTACAAGCATTTATTTCGTCCATTGAATTTATGAGTATTATTATTATGATCATTTATTAATTTAGAACCAATAAAGCAATACAAACTAACAATAGAATTCGATGGCGAGAATTACATCACGATTGTAATTATAATTATAAGGGTGGGTTTAATAAAACTGTCACAAGAATTTATCAATTTCAAATACATATTTTAAATTAAATACTTTCTACTTAATGTGCCTCATATCATTTACACGAATATTGAACATGAATTTATTTATTTAAAAAATTCTAAAATTCTATATTAACCTCTAAAATAATTTTGTTTTACTAATTTCACATTTTTCTTTCTTCTTTTAAACATTGAATTAGATATTTAAATGTTTTTTAAATAGCACAACTTATGTTTCATTTGAGAAATAAAACAAATTAAGGCGACTTAATTTTCTGTAAAAAATCAAATGATTTCAATAAAAAAGAACAATCAATCAAGAACTTACAGTATGTAATACACAACAAACAAGGGACAAACTGAAAACAAGCTGCTATCGATTTTAACTCATAATTTTGATGAGTTTGCTTTATTTGTTGAATAAAAGAAGAATCAATTCTCTGAAATAAGATTATAATTTTCTAATCTGACACAATTGCGCGTCAGCAACAACGCAAAAATGAAAATTCTCTGTCAGCTTTATTCGTCCACCCTTTATTCTGGCAATTGAGGTCAGGTTTTTGCGCATTTGATGTTTTTAAAAAAATTTTTGATTATGCTTTTGAAAATTTGGGAATGTAAATAATCTTTTATATTTTTCTATTCAAATTAAATATAATCTTCACGTTTGAATTTAAAAGTGCAACTTTTAAAGAGTCGCAAAACGTACACCCCCTGCCAGAATGTTTTGTTATCTTATCCATGTAAAACTGGTTAATTTAATATCATTTATCGCGAAACACTCTGTCAGGAGTTGTTTTTTAAAAGCACGCAAACAATGATAAAATTGAAATTGTAAATTAACAAATGACTCAACTCGATCTGCTCAGAATCACAAATTTGCGTTCATTTCGAAACTTGCATTGAACAGTGTTAAATGTTTAAAAATCAAATAATTGAATAATCGTTTTCTAATTTTTTGAATTTTTCAAAACATTTAATGAAATCAGAATCTGTGATAATAATGCCACTTGATTAATTCTCAATTTTGGTTCTATCTCTTCAAATGACTAATATTCATAGAGAATTCAATGAATATTTTAAAAAATTGCAAAAGAAATTGGCAAAAAAATTAATGAATGTGATTTATAAATGTTATAGAAAAAACTGAGAACAGATTTTGAGAAATGTAATCACTACATAAGTCCCTCTTGTTGATTAAGATTTGTTAACTTTCTAGAAAACAAGCGAAATCAAATAATCCCCTCAAAACTTGATGTTTTGGCGTTTTATTTATTCTGCAAATTCAGAAAGATACAAACAAGTGTATTTCGGTGTGTTTATGTTATTAAAGAACCACTTAATTTTTAATTTATTTACTTAATTGAAGAAGATCAATACAAACACAAAGAACGTCCGCATTGAATATAAGGAAGGCCACTTAGTGCACTGAAAGCATTTTAATTTTAAAACTTATTTGAAGACGAAACTATGATAATATTAAATTGCTTGAACACGATTTTTTCTTTTCCAACTTTTTAAGAGATAATTTATTTTGCTTAAACAATTTCGTCACAATATTAATCTACTGCGTAAAAATCGCTAATTTTAAACCTTTTCACTAAAGCAATTAATTTTTTCTCAATTGTTCAAAATACTGAATTGCAAAATAATATCGCGAAAAATTATTTTGAAGTTAACTTCTTTAGTTATTCATGTTTAATGGGCAACAAAAAAAGTTGTGATTCTAAATTTAAACGTAAGAATTCTTTCGGGAAAAAGAAATATTAATTCTGAATATGCCTTTAAGTAATCTTCCAAGGTGATCGAGAGACTAGAAGTTTTCCATTGCTGAATGAATTTTTTGGAGAACGAATGAAATCGGTTCAGTGTAAATTTACCCATGATGAGAGAAATTTTAGAAATTCATGCTTAACTTTACTATACTAGATTGTTCTGTGTTAACAGAAAATTTTAAGATATTTACATGGAATTTATCATAGTAAAAAATCTTTCAGCACCCGATTGGTGTTTGAATCTTCAATAATTTTTTTCTTTAACTATTTATTGTTTGTCCAAAATGTACTAATTATATGATTTTAGCAATTTATTTCAGCAATGATTATTGCATACTCTTGCTTTGATTTAATTATTGCTAAATCATATAACTAGTAGCAAATAAAAATTAAATTAACTAAAGAATTTACGAAATCACTCGTGACGTCAATTCAAAAATCCAATTTTTTGCAAATGTATAAAGGATGTGGCAATCTTTGTAACCATTCTTATCAAAGAACATCAAATATTCAATTGAACGATTAATGATTAATGATTTGAAAAGTTTTGCAACAAATCGAATTTTCATTTTTTAATCATCATATTTTGTCTATTTTTAATCCATTTAATTTTAACTTGCTTATAAAGTGTATGATTTCACGACTAAATATTATGCTCATTTTAAGATTAAAATAAGAAAAAAGCTTGTTTGAATCTTTAACGGATCAATAAGGATTTAAAAATTTTTGTCATTGGGAAAACCAATGTTAACATACATTTTTAACATTTATTTTATGCGAAATCTTTAAAGTGAAAAATTGCTTGTTTAATGACTATAAAAGCATCAATGTGTGTTATCTATTTTGCATACGAAAAGATAACGGGTATACTTATCTTCTCACGTGTTTCATTTTTAAAAACATTGGGAATAAATTTTTTTCTCTTCAACATTATGGAATTTCTGCATTCAATTTTGAGTCACTTTTTATGCGTGAGTGACATGCTAGCTTTAAAAATTTAGTTTCTTTCCAATCATTATTTCTTTTAATTATAAAATAACATTGTTATTTAAATTATCTTGTCTATTCAATCAAGATAAACGAGACATTTATCATTTTTTATACTTATTTTTTAAACATAGAAGTATTAAGAACATTATGATAATTTAATTTGCCAAAATTAATGTAATAAATAATAATTAAGTAATTAAGAGTGCAACTTATTTCAAAACTATTAACTCGAAAATTTGGGCAAAATTTTAATAAAATGGTTCTTATTCAAAATATTACATTCTCTTATTCAGTCTCTGATGTTCTATATTCTTTTCTTTTCTGTTCTATTCTACATAATATTATATATTCTAATTCTTCTTTGAATTCCTTACTTCAATTTAGTTTTGTTGTTGTTGTTGTTAAGAACAAATTTGTATGACGAGTTTACTCAAAAATTCTAAAATTTAAAAACTCACTATTATAGTAATCAAATGTGTGAAAAAGTTTGTCTGGTAATTGGTCTTATTGTTTAGCGTCTGAATTTCGTTCACTATTTGACAACATATCCGCTCCCATTTTCAACGGTTGTTAGCTAAGTATTTTAATTCGTTGATCTCTTTGAAATTTCATTTTGAATAAATTATAAGTGTTTGCGAAAATCTTTAATAACTGTAGTTACTATCTTAAATATTAAATTATTGTACAGTAAATGACAATAAAAAGTCCCGAAACAGTAAAGCTGCGTAAAACACTTCTTTCTATGCTCTGATTTGTAATTTAATGTGAATAGAGCAATAAATTATTATTTATTTTAAATAAAAATGATAAACGAATTTGAATAAATCAACATATTAATATAATGCATTTGATGAGAAAACTTTACAGTGAAGGTTGGATGACTTTTTCCTAATGATCTAGCTGAGTTCTTTCTGAAAGTGCCTTTTCTACAGCGTTTTTCAGCTTGCATTTTGCTCACTTTTTGCGAAAAAAAATTAAAAGTTTCTCTTAAAAAAAACTTGCAACGGGTAATTTTGTAAGCTGTCCAAAAATGTCAAACATCAAACGCCGCCATCGGCTGCGAACGGACTTTATGCAAACACTTTACCATTTGCAAAAATCATTGACGCTTGAACTAGACGTCAATGACCTACAAAAGAACTAGACGATTAATCCACATTACAAATTAAATGTTAATGACTCTACTTGAGAGTAAGGGTAACTTTACAAAGCTTTACAAAACAATGAATTCTTTTATTAGTAAGGTTAGCAAATGACTACTTAAATAAGCTATTGAAATTGATAAATGTTGTCATTTTGCAATATGCAAACGTTTGCGAGCAATTTGTGACGGCCACCAAATTTTCTATTTTAAAACTTATTAAACAATCAAGAAAAAGCTTTAAGAATCGTGAAAATTTAAAATTTTTAATTAAAAATAATAAACTTTAACGTCGTAAAATTGACAGGTTGAGCGTTCTTGATCTATCTATATTCCGGCTTACTTTTTTCAAATTCATAAAGCGTTTTCCATTTACCACCGGCAAATCCGCCAGGGCAGCGATACTGAGAAACTAAAAACGTTCGATCGTAGGCTTATGGTTAAACAGTTAGTAGGCAGTAATTCTATCCAACCGATGAGTCGCTCATGATTTGAAGTGTCTTAAAACGTAAAATTGTTTTTCCATTAATTTTCTTCGTTTCTCATAACTCATTGTGGTTACATTTAATTGAAAAGTGAATATAAGACAATCACCACGTGCCATGAGTTCATTCAAAAATAAAGTTTAAAAAATCAGAAACTTATGCAAACAGCTAGTGAAATCATTTTACAGAATTGATTGAAACCGTTATTGCAAACAAAGAGTATAACGCCTCTCACAGTTGATTGATTTCGCGAAACCAATAAGAAACACAATTTAACTGTAAATTTTTATTTTCTACCTAAAATTTAACAATAGCTTATTTTATTACTTTATTGATAAAAAGATCTTTCAAACAATATTTATTCAGAAATTAGAAATAAGTTGCTTTTTTAGATGCGATCATTATGTTTTTTAGATGATTTCAGATATGGAAAGCACTTGTCAACGATATCTCTAAGCCATCCAATGTTAATTTTTTCATTTTCAGTTTAAATAAAGCTCAATTTTTCGGTAGACAAATAGATTAAAGTGATGTGGAAAAACCTACATACAAAACATCCGATTCAACGGTAATATTTAGCGACAAAATATGACGAACTCTCACGATAATTAGCAAAAATAGAAGCGATTAAAGTATAAGCTTCGTTGTTATTAACTTTAGCAAGAAAAATTGTTTATCAGATATACGTAATGGGAGCAATTGCAAAGAATAATTTTATCTACCTTCGCGAGTACATAAAAACATGCGAATTTAAACTAGCAAAAGCCAATTTTTCTCTAGTTTATTCTCCTTATAAAATTAACATTTCTTTAAAGTACAGCGAACAGAAAAGCTCTTTTAATGTACTCTCCATCATTGTTCGGCGAAATAATTACAATCATTATTATTCTTATTTGGGTTACATTAAACGCTTTCGTCGTACGAATTTTATTCGTTCAATACGTGGCTCGAAAATTTACCGCCGTCGATAAACTACTGGCGTCATGTCCTCTTATCGAAGGAGGTTTAGCGATGGTTTCTTTGATGATGCATTGGACTTCGTGCGTTGGTGTTTCTTTTCAAAGTTATTTAGGCTTCGATATCTGTAACAATGTTCTTCCTTTTACCACTCGCATTTTACGATATTTCATCTGTTACTCGACTACTTTTATAGTCATAGATCGGTATCAAGCAATTACAAATCCTCTTGGGGACCGAATCACAAAAAGATTTAAAATGTGGAAAATCATCGTTTCCATAGTAATTTTGGCAACTGCTTTATCGATTCCACGTTTATTTCCGTACCGTGATATTGAGAGGCAAAATTACACAAAATCCGAAGAAATCATTGTGAAAAGGGAAGAGCTTCATGCGAGAATATTTCACTTCTACTGCTTTGTCACTGTTTTTTTAATACCAATAATGATAATCACTCCGCTTACACTGCTGATGATCGCTCAACTCAATCGTCGTCTACCTTCGAGTCGAGTCAATTCAGCTAGAACTAAATATAGTCTTCTAGCAATTCTGATGATTTTCATAATCTGTTGGTTGCCCTACTACATTCATCGTTTGATCAAAATTGTATTCGCGCCTGAAATTCATTTTAAGTCGATTAGAAGAATTTCATATATGACAAATTTATTCAAGTTTCTACACGCCCCATTAAATGCTTTCGCATATTGGTGTCTTCATCCAGATTATTTGCCTTTGATGAAAAGGACATTCTGCTGCAAATGAGTCACCTTTGCCTTTGAAATAATAATAATTTGAAATAATAATAATT
Organism: Dinothrombium tinctorium; assembly: GCA_003675995.1. Classification (NCBI taxonomy): domain Eukaryota; kingdom Metazoa; phylum Arthropoda; class Arachnida; order Trombidiformes; family Trombidiidae; genus Dinothrombium; species Dinothrombium tinctorium. Next base: position 23,216 of record NCKU01001610.1, read on the forward strand.
TGAAATAATAATAATTTAAAATAATAATAATTTGAAATAATAATAATTGATTTAGAAATTTATCACTTAATCATATTTTTATTCGAAATATAAATTCTTCGACAAAAATTTATTCTCTTTAAATTTCATATATCAATCAATCTGCTTTGAAAATATCATCGAAAAAATTTGCATCAAATTGAATTCATTGAATGGTTTTGCAAATAAAATTAACAACACTTGTTTACATTCATTTTAGAAAAGTTTGAGATCATTTTGCACCAAACAAATTTAATCCCATCCATAAGTTTTTTAAAGAGCCATAAATGAACGCCTTTTGGCTGTATAAAGTTAGAATTTTTATAAAATTGTTTATTTTTGATTATTGATTTTATCATCGTCATTTGTCAATCGTAATTCTAAAAAATATCTAAGCTTAAGCATTCAATAATACAAATTGATTACAAATTGAAAAGTGAAGTTATGAATGAACTAACGTTGGTTAAGCATCATATTACACATTTACATGCGGTATTTAAGCACACGTAGCATACGCGATAGACGATTTTGTCATTTATTTCAAAGAAGAAAGAAAAACGATTTACGTACAAGCGTAAATCTTCGTATGACGAGTGTTGTTGACATCGTTTGCGCTGTGGCCAGAGTGCATGCCACAAAATGAAATTGTAAATTTTTAAAATTAATTTTATGATGAATGAGACGTGAATGCATTCACTTATTCGTAAATGTTTCGTGAATCCCGCATTCACTTTCGCATTCATTTACACAAGACAAGTTTGGACGATGAACTCGAGTTAATATTCTTGGATTTCATTACTTTATATAAAATTAGAACTTATGTTGTCTAGCCACCGAATGATTCATTTTGGTGTTACTAAGCTCAATCAATCAAACCTTCTATAAGCAAAAATTGTTACAGTCAAACCTTGTTTTTTGAACTCTACTTTTCACGAATCTTTCATTATTATGAATAAAATTTTTCACACCTTTTAGTGTTGTAATAC
>NCKU01001611.1:0-24214 GCA_003675995.1 Dinothrombium tinctorium
TTTTACAAAACAAAACAAGTCACATTGAAATCACTTCTTTGCAAACGTTAATTCCACATTTGTAAAGGAAGTTTTGAAAGAATAAAACGAATTCGTGAATTTTTTTATAAATAAAATGAACATTTCACATTTCTTTGAAATTCAACTGTTTGCAATCGCTTTTAAGTATGATAAGAAAGCACGAAAAACTGTCCAATTTGCTGATCACCGTTCGAATAGCGGTGAAACAATATGCATGGCGGCAATACATTTTCTGAAACAAAAATGAATCTATTGAATTAAGGTTCCTCACTATATTTCCAAAAGATGAAATTAGAATAATGTTGAAGTCTTTATTTTTGCTTCTAACATTTTAAAAAATTATTTATCTAAGACTTACTTTTACTCTCTAACTTCTTTTTGTTCTAACACAAAAGCAATTTAATTAACTTGTAATGAAGTCATCACATGAAGACAAATTGAAAAACTATTCTTCACTCAAACACACATTTTGCTATTCACCTTCATTCGAATATACTGAATGCTATATTTAAACAAAATTGATAACTGAGCTTGATTTTACTTTTATATGCGTTTAAATTTTGTCGCGAACCCTGCTCGAAATTGATGTTTTTCAGAGCGAAAAGATCGATCTAGGACAAACAATCTTTCTGAAACTCTATGTCAAAATACAAATTCGTTAGGATCCAGAAAGGGATTTGTGTTGAAATAATTTTTTGGTTCCAAAATTTTTTTTCAACTCTTGTTGGCATATCTTTTAATTTTTTTTAACTTGAATTAAATTTTTAAAAATTTAAATTCTTGCATATCAATAAACTTTAGTTTTTTTCAACCAAAAAATTAATTGACAAATTTTTAAATTTTTAAAAGCTCGAAAAATAAATATGTAATTTGTATAAATAATAACAATTTTTATTCGCTTCGTACTAAATTATTTATACCCCTTATACTAAAAACTTTCAAGTTAGCACAATTGTTTTCATTATTCAATAGCGGCTATTAATTAGCAATGCACAAACTATCTTATTTTCAAAATTTTCTTCGAAAGTTTTTACATTTTAAAATTACGGAAATTTATTTAAAATAAATCTCCAGTTTTGAATGATTCTGTTATTTTGATCTCTTATGATGTCTTATTTTTCATTTGTTATCATTCAAGAAGCACAATAAAAAGAAATAATAAAAGTTACTTTGTTTATCAACTTTTTTATGTCAAAAAATTAAATTTCATAATTGGCGCTATAGTTTTTGGACATGGAGTATAAAGCAAAAGTATTTCATCAATAATATGCAATTAAATGCGAAGAATTCAAAGATTGCTAGGTGCATTTTGAAAATTTTAATTAGCAAATATTTAACTTTTGTTATAAAATACTTTCTTTGCAGAATGTAATATTTAGCAAAAATGAATATTAATACATTGAACAAATTCATCGAAAAATATAATTTAAAAAATAAAATACGAAGTTAAAAATGAATTTATAAATATAATTGTAAACTATGTTAATGAATCGTAAGCCATGAGTAGTTACCAGAAAAATACCCTAATTATTATAGAATAAAACTTTTGTGTTGTTTTTATTCATCAATGATGGGTTAATATTATTTACATATTGCAGATTGCAGCTTGAGTTCAATTGACTGATTAGGTGTAACATTTTTTTGTAATGATTGAAATCAATGAGAAAATTCATTGTTGTAATTAAATTAAAAAATAAAAGTAAAAATACCTCGAAATGCATGAAATCATCAGTAGTTGGTAAGTGCAGTTTTTTCAAATGAGCTAACCCCAAATTTTCAGTTTAAATTTATTTTCTATATTTATCGGAAATATTATTTATCAGAAACTATTTTTATCACGAGCTTAAACCAAATGTTTTCGCAACTAGGTATAGGCGATTGCGAAAATGAAAATATTATCGATTAAATACTTTGACCATATAAAAATTAGTTGAGTTTAGGATCCACTATTTAAAAAAATATATTTTTATAGTTGAATATACTATTTAACTGTTAACTGCTTATAACATGTTTTTGAAACATTTTTTATTTTTATTACCAATTTCCTCATATTATATGCCATGTCATTTAAGTGAGAGATTCTGCCATATGTCGTTGTAGCTCTAGCATTGTGCCATAGCAACCTTTATTTTCTATAAAACCATTGCCAGTGGCAGAAAGTGCTTTTTCATTTTCTAGCAGATTGTTCTGCTCTCGAGGTATAGTGCCATGGCAAGTAATCTGAAGATTTACGGTAATTATTACTGGAAGCATAAAAATAAAATCTTGAAATAATCTTTTCGCGCTTATCTTTTTGGAAAAAAGTAGAAAGATTTTAGCTTGATTAATCATTTTGTTTAACTTATATTTGTGCGACTTTATGGTGAAAACAACTAAAATATACAGAGAGAAAAGAAAGTTTCGATAGGATTATATTTCGAAAGGATTATAGTGAATTTAATGTTAATTTCTACTTTTTAGATTTTACAAATGTAATTTTTCAACTACTTCATACAAAATAATTTTTAAAAACAGATACGTTGGTAAAAATCTTTTAGCCTCTTATTTGTCATTTAATTAATCTACCAAGTTCTTTTAACTCTCCAAGCAACTCAAAAGATTGTGAAAGAAAGTAAGCTTGTTGTTTGAATAATACTTAAAAGGTCAGAATTGAAAGCGCTAAATACAATGGATAAAAACAGTGTGTAAATGGGGTTGAAAAAATCAAAGTTTCTACATGAATAAATCATTGCAATCGTAAAAACTCTAATTCAACATAAAAGGTCTTTTCTTTAGAAATATTTGAAGTTGATTCGGCCTGAAACAAAAATATTAATAATTAAACTTTTGCGACAGTTTTGCTCGTAACCCTTTGTGTTTTGATTAAAATGCGGCATAATGGAAATACACACATATGACATTAAAAGCTGAATTCTCATTCGTATTTCAATTAAATCTCTTTTATATCCTACATTTCATTTTGACTACAATATGTTATAAAATTTCATTGATTGCATCAAATTCATACTTACCTTTGATATTCAACTCTTTAACATGAATCTAGAAGTTAATAATTTAGAATATGCTGTGTTTATGCTTTGGAAAATTAAAAATAAATGAATAGAATCAACTCACTCACATAAAGCAGATTTTAACAATTACGCGTAAAGAAGGCCGAAGCTAACTATAGTTTTAGCAACGTATAAATGCAAAGAGCACAAATGGCTTAAGGTTGAAATTAGATAAAATCTTTTTAAACTTTCTACTGAGCTTAAGTGCCAGCATGCGATTTTATGCTAGATTGATAAAAGTTTTTAATTAAGTGGATTTTTCTAGTTATGCATAAATTTGAGGTCTAAGAAGAGAAAAGTATCAGCCTAATACTTGTTACAAAGCAAAGCCATTCTGAATTACAGTATATTACAAAATAGTAAAATAAAATAAAAAATATATTCAATTGTTTATTATGATTTTATTATTAATACTTCACTCGTGACAAAGGCCTCCTCCTGCTACCTTCCTATTCTTAATATTGAGCGAAGAATTTTGGTTCACATTAGAGAATCGTGAAAATGTCAACTAAAAATTTAAGTTAGTGAAACATTTGACGATTTTCTTCTATATTTTATCAATTGCTTTTGAATTAAATATTGCCTTTATCAATTATTGCAAAAGTTTTTCGCAGAAAAAAAATTTGTATTCTGCGAGAGAAAGAAGTTAATTTCAGTTCGTGCGTTACGCTCGTTTAAATACACAGTTTATGCATTCTTTGTAAATCATACATATTTTCATATTTATTCGCAAAATTCTACGTTTTATTCTTTCGCAGCGAAAGTACATACTTTGCGCGAGGAAATAGAGGCAAAAGCAATTTCAAAACAGTAATGTTTCTTCATTTTTGCAAACAAAATATGAATTTATGATAACGCGCGTTTCGAGCATCGCACGAATGAATAGAAAGTGTCTCTCTGTTTTACACACATTATATTTCTATATGTTTGAATTGAATGCAAACGCATCGCACTTACGCAGTGAATAGAGCATACATTATACTTATTATACTTCAATATCGTACAGCATTGACATTCGGTCGCTTTCAGACCTAATAGAAAGCAGCGTTCGCTGTTCGTGTTCGATGCGCTTAGAACTCGCCACGCAAAGAAAGGCTAAAGAATGAATGAAATGTGAGAGAGTGAGAAAGAAAAGCGTAACATGAAAGAAAAATGATCTATGGTCGAGCGCGAAGATACTTTTTTCTCTTTTTTAAACTCGGGAAGCGCACAACTGTTAGTATGAAATTTACATTTTAAACACAATATATTTCGCACTTCACAAGTGCTTTTCACAATTCACTGCGCTTTTCCCGTTTGTATAACAAAGGCGCGCATAACACATATACCGAGTGTTTATCGTTTTGAGGCAATTCATTATTTTCAAAGCAAGGAAGAAAAATAATTCGACATTGCATTGAATTTGTTGTTGTTTTTTCTCTTTCGTACACCGCGCTCGGCAAATGAATAATGGTTTGCGTTACACTGCTAAATGTGGCTTTATATACTGAATCAAGCGGATCGCGTTTCTTTTCGCTTTTATTATGCCCAAAAAGAAATGAAATTTTTAATCGATTGCGAATGAGAAAGTTTATTGCTTACGATAACCTGTCTCACTGTAATCATTTATATTTGCTTTTTAGCGCTCTTAGTCGCTCTCCGAACTGCTCTCTTCATTATAAACATAGTTTCTCAAAGCAAATGCGCCTCCCCTATTCTCATCATTTTCGTTCGCATCACTTTCTCCGCTCTACTTCAAGTAATACTTTAGTATGAGAGCTTCTCATTCTCGAAACAATACAAGTGATGAATGCTCGGACAAGAGAGTTCGTTTCGCTTTCGCTCCATGTTTGCCCAATTCAAGCGCTCACTGCACAGCGTTTTTTGTTACAGAATTCAGCTTCCTTCCAGAAAACCGAATTCTTCATTCGAACACGCATCTGCTTTGAGCGAGAGATGCAATGAAAATTCATTGAATTTAAATCGCGTGTCGACCAAACACTTGGAAAATTACTTCATAAATAAATGCAGTTCGCATTAATTTAGTAAAATGTCAGAAACAGAACTTAAAGCGCGCTAATTCAACCGTGACTTTATTGCCGAGCATTGTTAATAGATGATGTTTATTTGCTTTATTTTCTTGAGGAAAACAAAATCAATTACGAAAGCAGAAATTATTTTGCATTCAATTTAAGAGCGATCACACTTCGCCGCACATTTTAGTCTTTCTTTTCAAAATGCTGATGCCAAAATTTTTATTCCCAAATTCACACATTTCATACCTCACAACAAAACTAAATTAAGTATAAACAAACTGAAAACAATATCACGATTGAGGCAATTATCTCGACTAGATAAAAAGCCAAACTTTTCAAACAAAAATTTTTTACAGTGGTTTAGCAATCTATTTAAACGAAAGCAATAATTAGGATGCAATGTTTAGTTGTGTATTTGAACAAAAACTTTATACTTGAAGCCAAATGTTTGTCGTAATTCTGTCAGTCTGTAATTTTTTAAAAGCTCTTCTTTAAATGGAAAAGCTTTTAAACGATAGAATAGAAACATTCTATTCTTTCTTGCTTTTACGAATTGAAAACGTTATAAAGAAATGACTAAAACGCAATCGACTGCAATTCTAAGGAAAAATTGAAACTCGAACTTTGGAACTATCAAATAAAAAGAAGAGAAAATCGTTGGCGTGAAGTGAAAATTTGTATGGCTCAGTGATTATTTTGATTACAATTTTTTACATTGTTTTTTCAATTGCCGTAAATAAAGCTACAAAATTCAGCTCAGTTATCCTACAGTTTCGGAAAAAATGTTTGTCCCAGCGATAATTGATAGAGAGACACCAGCTAAGGGGGCGTTTCTCAATTTAAAATAAACTTTATTTTATAAATAAACAACAATAAGCGCGATAAATGTCAAAAATGAAAACAATTTCTTAACTTACCGTTGGTGAAATTGAAAAAACGATGAGATTGAATGAAAAGGCTTGATGATTGCTCAGAAATATCGTTAAACAAACCGACGATAACTCGTAAACTGTTTTTACAAAACAAAACAAGTCACATTGAAATCACTTCTTTGCAAACGTTAATTCCACATTTGTAAAGGAAGTTTTGAAAAAATATTGTGACTTTTTTTTTACAAACAAAATGAACATTTCACTTTGTGTTAAAACCAACTGTTTGCAATCGCTTTTAATTATGAAAAGAAAGCGCGAAAAACTGCGTCCAATTTGCTGGTTACCATTCGAACGCGAGGAAACAACAGAGGGGTGCGCGCTTTGATTGTGATCACTTTGAAAATTATTTCATAAAATTGTGTGATTGCAAAATGAACATGAATTTCTTTTGATAAAACAACTATCATAGATTTAATTCGAACAAAATCTTTCGAATAGAAGATGAAATGGAGAAAGAAAAAAGAATTGATGCGTTTCAGAGTAATAAGACATTAAATAATCGATTCGGGACAAACATTTTTTCCGAAACTGTATGTGTTTAAATAAATAAGTTTAGAAAGCAAAATTTAAATGCGTTAAAAACTAAAATTAATGTGTTTCACTCTGTTAAGTCAAACATGTTTGTTTCAATTTGAAATAAAGTCAAATGCAAAGCATAGCAGAAGACAAGAATTTTGATGTTGCTTTTCAAGTGGAGTTTTAATTAATTGAATTTAAGCTGCTTCTGTGAGCATTCAAACAATATGAAGGTGTTTGGTTCGATATTCTGAGTTTTTAAGTATTATACGACCACAAGAAAATGTGATCGAAAGCGAAAAGCCAGTAAAAATTCTTGTTTGGTCGAGTACGTAAACATGAAGCGAGAAATGAACCGAGTTCTCAATTCGACCGTATTATTGCTGGGCTAAGTTGTGCTTTGCCACAGAAAGCTGACGAAATCATGACCATTGATAGCTTGCTGTTCATATGGTGGTTCATGAATTGGAGAATACACTGTTTTCGGAGTTTTCTATCACATTTCAAAAAAAAAAACGCTGTAAACGCTTGATATTTCTTTTTCTTTTAACAAAAATAATTCACATTTCACTGCTTTACTCTTTTTTAATTTTTCAAAACTCACTTTAAAAATGTGCAATCAGCGTGTGCAACTAACGATAAGTTCAATGTACCATTAAGAAGCTATTATTTAAATTAAAAAACATTCATATTCAATTGAAAGTTAAAAAATTAGGATAAAGTAAAGTTTGATTTCATACGAATCTTAGTTTATATCTTAGCTTTGAAAAAATCATTCATTTTTCAAATTATCTTTATAATTTTTTGAAAACTAAACATATTTCAATTTGTTTTTATGATTATGATTATTCACCAAAAGAACAGTAGAAAAATTTCGGTGAATGAGCACAAAAAGAAATGATAATACTAAATATTTTTCATAATCATTATTTTGAAAACATTTGTACCAAATTATAGAATTCTACGATCTTAAAAGCAAGAGTATGCTTCCAATTTCAATTTCAACTTTTTCGCATAAAGATAGCAATTGACATAAAATATAAAAATTGAGTTGTTCCGAAATTACAGAGTGTATTCTTCAAAACCAAAAGATTTTTTTTTATTATTTGAAATATGAAAACAAAAGCCGCTAAAATATAATTTTTGTGCAAGTCCAGTTTAGACAAGTAGTGTTCTTTTATCTTTCCATGTAGCTCAGCATCTGTTTGAGTTTTTAGTTTTGTATACAGGTACGAATAAGATCATTGATGTTATGCTACTTTTTCAAACCAAATAAAATATAATTGATGACTAAATTATGACGTTTTAAATTTCTCATTTACAATGAAAGAAAAATTTCATTTAAAGCAACTCTTACCTTCAAATTGAAAAAAAAAAGTTGAAAATCATTAATTCTAAAAATTAAAGATAATTTTTTAAAGAAATTTTCAAGCTTCTCTCTCGAGATAAGGTTTCATATTTTCCATTTAAATACATGTTTATTTACTGGTAAAAAACTAGTAGAAATGAAATGATATTCCGATCTAGAATAAAGAAATCGCAGTAAAATTTGTGTTTAATATTCAAATAGAAATCATCATTTAACGAAATTTGAGCAAAATAAACCGCTTTTACGTGATTCATGAGCTTTCAAAGAAAATTTGATCTCGTATAAAAACATTTCACGACACGTTTTTAAACAAACAAGTTGCTTTGTCAATATTTTTGGAGTTTTCTGTCGGTCTTCATTTTGGTAATAAAAGAGACAACATTTTAGTTTAATTTTGATCGCCTAACAATATCATACAGAGATGATTTCATTAAATTCCATTAAAATTCTAAAATTAAGTCGAATGATCATTTCTAAATTTTGACTTTAGCAAATGTTTCTTCTAATAAAGAACATTTTCCAGTAAAAATCAGCGCTCAATTATAAAGTAAAAAACAATAGCTTATTATTTTAATGGAAAAGTGTATCAAATCGCAAGCATAGAAATAGGATCATACTCTAGCCAAGTTTCGACTAAAGATCGAGAATAAATCTACCTCATTGCGAAAATTATAATAACAGTTCGCTCTCACTCGAGTTTCTATGAAAAGTAAATATTTCTCGCGTTCCGCGAAATTGGTTTCTCTGCTTTACAAAGCAGTGCGTCAATGTTTACTTTTGCACGACAACTTTCATATACAAATTTTTAATAAAACAACTAAAAATGCAAACTTTTACTGACATTTTCACCGAAATCAGGTCACACATTTGCTGCAAAAATAAAAATTTTCAAAACTAGATGTGCACTTATTTTTAACATTCGCTGAAACTCAAGTCGCATTTGAAAAAGGAAAATATTATAGCTTCATATATCATGCTGAAATTTCTTAATGTTAACTCATCGATTTTAATAAAGAGCAGCTTTTCAAATTATATTTCTGGTAAAATACGAACATTTTGAGTTTGAGTTGGAAATGAGGAGAGGAAAAGGAAGAAAAAAAAAATCTGAAAAGTGAACAAAGCATATTCTTAAAGAATATAAAGGTCTTTGCATTATTGGAACATGAAGCATCTTGTAACAATTTACCGCTGGATTACATTTTGCTGCTCCCTTAATTTTTTTGTGTCTTCATTCATAACAAGCTCGATTCGCTAGTAAACGTTGGTTTTTTAACCGTTTTTTTTTACTTATCTTCCTCTCTGAATACAAAATTTTATGAAAATTTGTCTCATTAAGTTTTCAAAAATTGAATGAAACGCAAAAGTCGACGTGAATAGAGAATTGGATTTGGTTTTTTTCTCTCTCTCTTAACTTTTCTCTCCTTAAATCTTGTGAACGGAAAATTAAATTTAGATTTTGAATCGATGTGTTCGAAAATTGACTTTCATAATGCACCGCTTTTAAAAGCCTGACGTTCGCCTTATTTTGAGATGTTGAAAAAAAAGAAATTCTATTCTTAGCGATTTCGAATGCTGGTCACATTTCTGGTACGAAAATTATTAGTTCAGAGCGCATTCAAGTATCTTTCACTCATTAAAAGTTTGTTCAGAACAAAAACACACACACACACACATATTAGAAATGAATATATATGAGATTTTAGAAAATCTGGTACTTAATGGTCTAATGATATCATTTACGTCTGTTTCGTGTGCGTTCACTGTTTAAACGATTTCTGAAAACTGTTGTTTATCTTGAACAGCTATTCCCAATTTGAAATAAGTTCATTAAAATGGGCATTTACTCGATGTATTTTAATTATTTGATAGCATATTTAATCAAATAATTTTTTGTAATGGAACACATTTCAGAAATTGCGATGTGAAACTTTTGAAGTGATTATTGTAAAAATGTTTTTGAAGATTTTGAAGAGATAATTATTAAACATGAATATTAGCAGTGTGTAATAACTTTGCTAAAAATCTAATAAAGAGTATTTAAACAATGAGTCTTATGCATATTTTAAAGAATATCTCGCCTTAAGATAAATGCAAATTCTCACCTCATTTAACATTTATTGTGTCTAAGCAAATTGTGGTGAAAAAGTGTTTCCTAATTAATTCTTGCGCACCAAAAGCATGTATCGCCTAGATGACTTAAAGCTTAATTAAATATAAGTACATGCAACTTTTCATATATTTTGATTTGATTTACGACTTCAGATTTATTAAATAAATAAGCCAGTTAATGTTACATTTCTAATTATAAAACAAATCGCTCATTAATTTTCACTAAATGTTTATCGAGCAGATAACAATTCTTTTCTATTGTTTCACATTTTCAAAAAATTGAATTAGATTGTGTTTCCAAATTCAAAATTTTCAAAAATTAAAATGTTTCAAATTGTGTAGATTACTTATATGGGTTCACTCAAAGAGGTGCGGTTTTGAGCGCCGTGTGAGAAAAAAAAAAAAATAAAATTTTTTACGATTTTACCTGCAAAAAGTTGTGATTGTCATTTTTAACCAAAAAGTTAAACAAAGGTTTTCAGTTTATTAGAAAATTTTTTAAGGCGCTAATTTTTTTATTAGCTCGAAAACAAACTCACTTTTAACTAAATTTTATTTTAAGTGCTTCAAAATGTTTATCTTTGAAATCAAATTATAATCTTCAAATTAAAGCAAAATTTAAAGATGTTATTAACAATCAAAATAAGTGCGTTTGATAAAAATCATCGTATATCGTGGTGTGCATAATGAACAAGATTAAACGTCTTTTTACTGCATTTTGGAAATCGCAATTTGACTTCGTTCAGTCACAACAAACTCACCGATAGCAACGCCATTATCAATATTGCGCTGGCATCATAATAACGATTAATAATTAATTTGCTTTTCGTCAACACTCGTATTCTCTTTCGAAGAAACAAGCAAACCGATATTTCTCTTCTCGTAAACACTCTTCTGAAACTTACTTGTACTTCGTGCATTTATCTAATTTAACATCCATTATCATTTGTACAATGGACAATTTGTATTTTTATTTGCATTAAAATTTTTAATTCAATTAAGGAAGCTAAATTTATAAATACGTTAAATTTCAATAAAATAAAAAATAATTTAAACAATTACAGCGAGTTTTCGTTATTTTCTCTTATTCTTAATCGGCATTTTTAAAATTAAATTTATCTGCCCTTTTTAATTTTATAGTCTAGTACTGTCAGCGTGATAGTTTTTGTAACTTTTTCTGAGAGAAGCCATTAATAATAATTAAGAAAAGAATAATATTCAGGGATAGTGATGAGATCAGTTGAACAATTGGAAAGTTTTTGTGAATTTTTAATAATGAAACTTTATTTTAAGTTTTGATTTTGGCAAATTACTATCGAAAATAAATTAATATTAACTATTTTAAGCTCTTTCCAAGTGACACATTTTATAATTCTCTTATAATTAAACTACAACAAAAAATATAATTCAAATATTGATTTTTGTGCATTTTTCAACATAATAAAATCATATTTAAAGGAAACATAATTGAAATAAACAACAAAATAATATAATTTAATTATAATTTTTAATAGTTTAGTTGTTTTTTATTTTTAACTTTATTTTTCAAACATATAAAAATAAATATTTAAAATTTAATTCTTATTTATACTTAAAATCAGGGCCGAGGCTTCTAAGTAATTACAATATCTGATCAAAAACTTATTTAGCTAGTGATTTCAGGTAACATCTTTGATATTTAAATAAAATCATTAATAATTTTACATGAATTTTGATGATCGTCTATAAAATTATTTTAAAATCTATGGGTTTTGTATAAAACACTCTTGAAAAAGATGCACGATTTGCTAAGTTTGCTATTTGTGGAAGATTTTGGAATCATCTCTGCAAAGTCTACAAATTAGATTTGCCCGCTTCCTGATATAATTGGATAACTTAATTCCGGAAAATTTTATTAGACATATTCGCGTAGCAATCAGAAAACGATCATCAAGTTTTTCTTGATATGAAGAAAAGTAAGTGAAAAAGTTCTAAGAATTAAGTTTAGAGTTTTCTTTGAAAAAGTTTTACGAAGTGTGTTACAAAAAAAAAATCATCGTGAAGAGCAAGTAATATGAAAATGAGAAAATTTAGTGATATATGCAATTTTAGAATGATATATTTAAAAAAAATAGTTCATTCTTTTCATGAAGAATTTGGATGAAACTTGAATAAGCGCTTTTCAGCGCATTTAATATAGAAAAATTATTAATTTTTTGAGATAAAAATTTTTAAAAAATTCAGCACATGTTCTTGTTCATGTTCAATTTTTAGTTTGAATTTTTTAAATAATTAATGAAAGTAGACACTCTAATCTTTTAAGCGAAAAACTAATGTTTTGCAAAAGTTTGATATTATTTCAACTGATTTGAAATGCATTAAATTTTTATTTTCTTTTTGTAATTACGTTTTTGATTAAAAAGTGAAAAAATAAATAAAGAAAACTAAAAAATAAGATTTAATAATTTGAAACACAGAAATAATTTTGTGAAAAGATTCATTTTTTGTTAACACGAAAAACACTATAAACTATAAAAGCAATTTTTAGGCACGTTTTTATTTACTTTAAAATATAAATTTGGTTTGAATAATCCAATGAATAAACTGTTAAAAATAAGAGCTTTACGGTTTGATGTAACTGAAATTTTCTATACAAACATCTTTTTAAAATTGTACATGAAAATGTTTAAAAATTTAAGGTACATTCGTGTCAAATAGAATCTTTAATTATGAATGAATAAGGCGCACAATTTTTTTAAATAATTTATAGATTAATAAGTTATTCAATATTACTTGAAATCGGACTTTTATGAAAAGTAAAATTAAAATTATGAACCCATTTATGCGTATTAAATTAACAAGATTATGCAATTATGAAAATTTTCATATGAAAATCGAGAAATAATTAAATTATTGGTTATTTAAAACCTGAATAATATTTTATATGGAAAAGAGGGTACAAAAGAATAACAAGTTAAATCAGCCTAATCTCTTTGATTACAGGAAAATTAAAGTAGAGTATGATTAAATACCGAAAAAAAAGTTTTTTAAATAAAATTTTACATAATTATTGATAAAAAGAGAAAACAAAAATTTCAAAAGGTTCAACCACTTGCATTTTGGCTGAGATTTCGCCTAAATTTTAAGCTGCTAAATTTAAAATTTTAAAAGTGAAAAAACGGGAAGATGGTGAATAATATGTGTGAAAGGAAAGGATGGACAAAACGAAACATAGAGCGCACCGTTTTCAAAGAAAGTAATCAAGTATAAGGATAATAACGCAATTGGAAACGAAAATGAAATTTTTCTATTAAGTACGGGGAAAAACGACAACCTTTTGAAGCTTCTATAAATTGAAGTTCGTATAAATTGAGAGATAGATTGAAACGAACAGCGAAAAATGAAATTGTTTCTGTTTTCGCGCAAGCATTGAGACAGAAAATTGGAAATGTGATTATTTCTCCTCTATTCGCGTAACATTCGAAAGAGGTATCAACCTACATTGGTTTTACAAAAGTCATCTGCAAGCAAAATGTTTGAAAGGCTCCCTCCCTTTAGAATTTTTTGCACAAAAAGTTCTTTTGTGGAGGGAGTAAAAATAAAAAAGGCAAGTGAATTTAGTCGTACGCGAGATTTACAATTAAGTCCATGGCAAAAGCTTATTTTTTTGTGCCACAATCACAGTTCTCAAACTTTTTTTACCATAAAAAGATTGTCAGCTTCATTTGAGAATATCTCCAAGCTTAATTACAAACATAAAAACCGAATCTTACAACGCCACTCTTTGATTTAAAATATTTGTTAGAGAATCCAAATTGCTCTCATTCAAACAATCGTAACAAATGAATTGTAACATAACAAACATAAACATAAATTTATTGCATTGTAAGCTTGACAGTCACCAATATTGCGCTTTGTTTTAAAGTAGTTTTATTCTATCGTTTTATTCAATTGTTCTTGCATCGATTTTAGTTCTTTAAAATAAAATTAAAAGGTCGATGACGCGCGATGAAATCTATTCGCTAATATTTGTACTTTTTACTACAATGGCGAGCAACAAATTTGACTGAAAACAAAATGTGGATACAAATGCAGAAAACTTGTAATGTAACTTACTAACTTACTTGTTAGTTATAAATAAAAGAAAAAGAAATCAAAATGAAAGCGCGCTTCTTATGCATACACATGTTAAAGTGGGTAGATTATTAATTGTCAAGAAAACAGTTACAAATCATGACAATCTAACTATGTTGTGAATAGAGTTCGTATTTTTAGATTAAAAAGTTGAAGTTTTCTGTTGGCTATCGGGTTAAAAGTAAAAAAAGCTCATTTGAAATGTGGTTTAAGTTTAAATAATTTTCATTTATTTATTTGTAAAACAATTAATACAGAAAAAGTAAATATTAATTGAGAAATAAGTTATAATCAATAAAAAAGATTTTTGAACTTGAAAAGTCTAAATTAAAACATTCATCGACTTAGAAATGTTTTTTTCAATAAAATTCTTAAGTTATTCATGTGGATAACTATAAGTTTATATGAACGTTTATAGCCGAAAAAATCCAAAACCTTACTTATGAGATAATCGATAAAAAAGGAATTAAGAAAAGTTTATTTTAAATAAGATAGAAAAAAGGATTTCAAATGCATTGGGCTTAAAAGTGTATGGAAAATGAATTTCACTTTTTGAAGGAAAGATAAATCAATATTGAAGATTCAGAAAAAAGGAGCGTAGGAAAGAGAATGTAGAGTCGTTTAAACGTGATTTAAGGTTTCCTACTACATTATTTATCGGCCGAATACAGAAAAGCAAGTTTTTAGTGTAACATGAGAACATTTCGGCGTAAATAGCTGTAGTCTATTCATTTACTCAAACATAAATGCATTAGGCATTGTTCATGGCTTATGTGGCTTACTTTTCAAAATAAGAAGTTCACATTCACTGCGAGCTTCGCTTTTTATAAACTAAAAAGCTATTCATTATGACAAAGTTGTTTGCTATCTTCTCTACAGCTACTGCCAAGTTTTTTTGCTCTAATTCACATTAAATATTACAGTTTATATAGGTTTAGATAGCAAATTATTTAGGCAGCAATTGTAGCTACTATCTATATAGCTAAAAAGCTCATTTTCACTCATATTTATATTTTCACATTAAAAATTTGTTTGTTGTTACGCTTTTTTGAGCAATAAAACTGATTCTCTTAAAAATTTGCAGAGGTAGCATTTTCCATTCGAAGAAGAAGAAGCTGGAAAAATAGATGAATATGATACAGATAGACTTCACTCGCTCAAATTTTGTTTATTAGATTTTCACTTCTTTCGCAAAACATTCGCTTCTTCAACCTTTTTTAATTGCTTTTAACAAGTAAAAAGAAAAGGATGGAAATGAGCTTCAGATTTTTATGCTTGCAATAGATGAACAATTAAAAATAAAATTGAAAACGAAAGAGATTACGTTTTATCTTTAAAAAATAATTCATTTATTCAAAATATAATTACTCGAAGCAGTTATTTTAAATAAATTGTTCATTTAAAATATTTTTATTAGCATTTAATCACTGGTTAAGAAGAAACCAAGTAAATCTTTTGAGAAGATTAGGCTTAAGTGTTTGCTTCTGTTCTAAAAGCTTTCAACAAAAAAGTTATTTTTAAACTTTAATCATTCCTTTTTAGCCAAAAAGCTTATGAGTTAAAAGTTTTTGATGAATGCTTCGAAAGAAAACACGCTAATTACACAAGCATATTTCAGCATTTTAATTTATGCACATTTTGCTCGATCTTACTTTTCACTGAACTCGAGTTAACTGTAATTACATTAACACAAATGTAGGTTATGTAATTAAAAGCGAATCGAAGCTAAAGTGAAATAAACTACTACGCTACGTCTCTACTACAATTCTTTTAATCGATAACTAACTTCAACGCATCGATACAATCTAAATTTGGTTGGTGTACGAAACAGACGAAATAACAAATGCAAATCGACTAATAATTTGTGCAAAGTCAGCATCTTTCGATTTGCCGATTTAGTAGCAAAGCAATTTTCACTTACTGCTGATTTCAGTGGTAATATTAGTTTTGTCATAAAGTTGTTTTCTTGCATTACTCGCGACTCAATACTCATCAGCGTCATTTTTTCAGAAGCTATTTATTTCGATTTTCTAAAACTGTTTTATGAAAGCAGAGGAGAATGTACTTTAAAATCGAATTTTGCTTTTTAACTTTCCGCTTTAAACGATTATTTTAAACGAAGGTATTGATATGAGTTTTTAAAATGAAAAAACTAAAGCGAAAATCTTTAATTCGCATAGAAAAAGATTTCAAATTCTCTTAAAATTTTGAACACATCCTTTTCAATTGCATTTAAAAATATTTTTTCAAAGCTCGATATTTCTTTTACAAAGAAATATGTTTAGCATAGAGTTCTTTTCAAGTGAAAACCAAACGAAAATTTGTTTCTTTAGATTTAAAAGCGCTTCTCTCTCTCCTTCGTATTCCTTTCAATTCAAAAGATCTCAAAAGTATTTTTCTACCCCATTTATGATTAATTTTAAGTGACAAAAATCATGAATTGTTTGTTTCATTTTGAAAAAAGATGTAAATATGACAGTAGTATGTAAACATAACAAAGTAAATTATAAAAATTAAACTTTAAACAAGTTGTCAGCTAATGAAAAATTCAATTTTCTTCGAATGAAGCCCATTAATATTTCATTTTATCATTAACGTAATCAGTATTTTAACATTGTTTGATCTTTTTTCGCGTAACATAGAAAGCGTTATGATTTATGTTTATTTTTCAAAGTTTAGCAAATTTTTTTATTTCATTTACGATTGCTCTCCTTTCGAAGCTTTTTACGTTTTAAATTAGAGATTCAATCGAAATATAATTACGCTATAATTAACGCTCTCTAATTAAATGAGAAAAATCGCTAACTCGTGAAAAGCAGAATAAAACATAAAAAGAATAAAAAAAGTAATTTCAACGTTTCAGAATATTGAAAACTTTTTAATTTTTGTACTTTCTCATTAAACTGAAAGTTGATGTCTTCGACGTCTATTTGCTTTATCAACAGCTAAATAGAAAATGTACTTCCTGGTGCTCAACGTTTTGATAATTTTTCTAGTATTAAATTTTCAGGTCATTCTATAGAGAAGTTACATTTCTTTCGCAAAAAGGAAGGCTACTTCATAAATAATATGCATCCGGCAAAAATCCGGAATTAATATATTTGGTCGATTTGAAAGCAAAATGAAATCTTTCGAACTATTGCTGATCTAAAGAGATTTTTCTTTAATATTTCAATTTTTGTAATGTTCAATAGTATATAAATTCAACAATTCATTGGTGTCAAATTTACGTTATTCCTAGATACTCTTTTAAAATAACAAAGAATAAATTCGTGAAATTTGCCTGCATCGATCGATATTTAAAACAATTCCGGATTTTTACGGAATGTACTCGCGAAATAATAATAAGCTAATATAGTGACAGCGTATTTCAAAAGTTAAAGCTTTTGATTTTTTTGCAAAATCGCATATAAATCACTATTCAATTGCTCACATAAAGTGCAGTTCATTGAAATGCTTTGAAAGCAGAAAAAAGAAAAACAGAGAAGATTATTCGCCACTTTTTTCTTTTCTTACGTTGTAAGCTTGATTTTGTCGCTAAACAGATGCTTAGTTTTTATCATCTTTCTTGTTTATAAGCGCCGATGGATGGCTGGCGCTGATTTTTACGAAACTTATTCATTGTCTATATTAAATTTGTTTTTAAGGCAATCAATTAAAAATCAAGCGAAAAGATCATTAGTTTGCCAGTTCAACAAGAAATTTGAACATTTTTTAAATTAAAGAATTTCTTGGAGTTTTACAAGCAAAATATTTTTTTTTTTTTTTACGAAACAGAGCTTCAACTAATTGTCTCACTTTACTAATTGATCAAAAGTCAAAACCTTGCTCATACTTTCAGTACGCACTTGAAACGAGTACGAAAATTTAAAAGTTGAGTTTGGCTTATTTTGAATTATACAAAACAAGTGAAAAAAACATTCGCAGAGCAAATTTTACATTATTTTCTATCGTGAAAATCATATAAAACTTCTAGAAACACAAATTCATCTCAAATGTGATTTACTTTGATGTGATAAAAAATTTGAATATTCGGGAATATGAATTATATGAATATAGAATTAGAGAATAGTTTTAAAAAATATTAAATTTCATCCAAATACTCTTTGAGTAAGATAAAATTTAAAACTTTTCGAGCTTTCCAATTTATTATTCAAAACCCATTATATTCTCGTGAGTGTCTTGTTACCTACAATACAGATATGTATCTCATTTTTTCAGCGATCTACAAAAAAATATATAAAGAGGCTTAATACTTTTTTCGATTTTCTTTTTACTGAGACTGAAATTATTAAACGAA
This sequence comes from Dinothrombium tinctorium, assembly GCA_003675995.1. Taxonomy (NCBI): domain Eukaryota; kingdom Metazoa; phylum Arthropoda; class Arachnida; order Trombidiformes; family Trombidiidae; genus Dinothrombium; species Dinothrombium tinctorium. The sequence continues at coordinate 18,426 of NCKU01001611.1, forward strand.
TTCTAAAAGCAGATGTGAAATTTTATTATTTTCAGAAAAAAAAAATTATTACGTTTCTAAAATCGGAATCTTTGCATAAATAGGAAACGAGTTTCAATGTAATTGATTATCGAATGAATGGCAAAAATAATATAAAAAGATAGATGAAGAAATGAGCAAATTCAAACAAAATTTTGTAAAAATTAATAATTTCTATTGTTTTATTACTTACATATTAAGGTGCTTATAATTTCTTTGCATAGAAAGAATTCTTTGAGTTAATTGAGATTACAAGTCAATGTGATGATTTCAGATAATTTCTTATTATAAGCATGAACAAGTAAAATAATTATTCAAAAGATAAAATCACGACTTTCACTGTGAATTTTTCTTATTTTATAGAAGCAGAACTTTACTGTTACGAATAAAACTGTTCACTGTCCAAAATGTGACTCGAATTCACCAATTTCTGATCACGGCTCAACTCGGGCACGATTACATTAGCGTACTTTGACGGTCGGAGGCGGACACGGATATTTAAAACTGAATGAAGGCTTATTTGTGAACACGAAAGTAAAACTATTTACAAAATGAAATGAAAACTACACTAAAAAAAATGCTCGCGATTCGAAAATGCACACACTGAGGTCTGCACAATGCAAAACCGAACTTAATGCTCTCCTTGATTAGCAAATTCAAACGTTAAATGAAGTTTAGTTGTGTTAACATATGAGCATTAACTAGATATCTACACTATTTACAGTAAATTTGAACTCTCAACTTTGAAATAAATGGACAGTCATAGTCAAATTGACAAGTTTCAGTTGATACAACTTTTTGCCCCACCATTTACGCTTAACAAATATTTTCCTATGAATTATTGTTCTAGCATTAGATATATAAAGTGAAAACAACTTAAAAATTGATAAAGAACAATTCATGGTGAAAAAAGTTTGAGCACTTTCAAACTTGATATATAGTGTGATCTTTCTTAATCAAAGCTGAATTTTAAACGAATAAGTTAACTTAGTAAATGGAGTCATAATAAGTGGACATTTATGGCGAACAAAAACGATTGTTAATTAATTATTTTGAGAAATTTAGAAATGCGGAGTGTATATTGCAATGAGAAAGAAGAAAAGTTTGAATCTGGTTGATTCAAATTCAGAAAAGAAAGGCGTTTGTAATGCTTTTGATGAATCGGTGATTTACGCTGAGAGGAGTGAAGCAAATGAGGCGAAAATAGAAGCACGATGTCGAGTGAATGTAAACGCACTTAAATTTAAATGTTGATCTTGTCTCGAAAGTGAAACGAAGTGTTTCTAATTCGCAATCAATTTTACTTTCGTTTTTTTAAAAAAAAGGCGAACAAGAGAAATGAGCGAACACTGAACATTAAATTTTAATATGATTTACTGTTTCGCTTTAAGTCTAAAATAAAAAATTATTGTTTTTGACATTGTTTATATTTCATATTTCAAATGTACATTATTTTGATGCAATATTACAAAGCGTTTTTCACTAGCAAATCCATGTTTTGCAGCGTTGAATCGATCGATATTTATCTCTATGAACTGCAATTAAAGATATCCTGAAGCAAAATCATAATATGTAAAAATGCTTGATTAGCAATCTTTAAATTCAAATTTTCATCACATTTCAAGCGATCTTTTGTAATCATTGAGTCGCATATATGCGCAATTTACAAGTGATAGAAATAGGAAGATGGGCGAAACTCATTATGTTCATTTATCAATTTTTTGTCTCTTTAAAATGATTTACGCAGAAAATTAGATTACAGTTGAAATTTAATACCTGAATATGATTGCAATTTTTGTTATGTCATTATTTCTTGCGTAAATTTGTAACGTGCTTCACTTAACACTATAAATCACAATGACTTTAAAAAAACTTTGCTTCATTTTAACCAAATTAAAATGAATTGGAACGAAATGCTGAAAAGTTTAGCTATATGCAATTAACTTATAATTTTGAAACATTTATAATATTTTTATGAAATTCATAATTTGAAATGACTTCGACTAAAGGAATGCATTTTTGCGTCAAAAGTTACAGTCTATGGCGAAATATTTTTCGATTGCTTTTATTAAATTTATCAGTTTTGTATGGAAAAGAAAGCAAATGTTTTTCCATTGATTGTGCATATTGAAATGTATATTTCGTTTGACGTAAAATTGAAATTCTGATAGAAGAAAAATCTCTCGAAATTTGAAACTTTGATATTAATGTAATACAACACTAGGGTTACATTTCTTTGCCTTTCAAAAGTATAATTTGACCTACCTGCTCATATTTCGGCAGCATTATTAAAGGAACTTTCTTTTTAATATTGTAATGGGTATTTTTTGTGTCCTGTCCAAAAATGTAATCGATCAAATGCGGCTGTGGTCTACGAACGGACTCCAAGCTATGCATTTGACCATTTGCATAAAGTCAGAGGCTTTATTTACAAATGAACTAGACGCATAAACCCCATTACAAACTGTTAGAGACTCTACTTAAGAGTAAGAATAAGAGGAAGATTCCCTTTAGAAATGCTTTAAAAACACTAAATACGTTCAGTTAGTAAGATTAACAAATGAGTATTAACTCGATATTAGCTTTGCAATTGATAAATGCTATCCATTTACGATATGTAAACGTTTGTGTGCAATTTTTTGATGACTAGTAAAATTTTCGTCACAAATATGAATATAATATTTTTGAGACGTTCTTAATAATTTTAGATTGACTATATACAAGATTTGTTATTTGTTATTTCTCAATGGAACATAATTAATGATAGTGATATAGGAGTAATATATGCTTAAACATTTTTTTAAAACATAATTAATGACGCATATTTAAATTTAATAGTAAAACTCTACTTCTAAGAACTATGAGTGATGAAATTTAAGCTCTTGAATCAAATTTTAAAAGAATATAGAATTATAAGAAATATAAGAATTTAGAAAGTAATCCATAACATATTAAAGCCAAAAATATTTATTCAACAATAATATTTTAGAAAAATACAATACTGGTGTTCTACAAAAAATAGGGTAGGTGAAACCAAGTTATTTTCGGTCACTTAATACTTGATTAGGGAAAATCAAATCTTTTTAGTTAAAGTTAGGTAAGCCCACTTATTATTGCTTTTTATATCATGGATTACTTTCTAAAGAAGCCTCTTATTACTTTCGATAATGCAATTATCATCACTGGTTATGCAAGGATTGGTGGATTTTTCCAAACATTTATTGTTGTGGCAGTTCTTTTCCACACTGTTTGCATTCGTATGAAACAAGTGGCAATAAAAAAGTATTTCATACATTCTTATTCATGCATTATACGATATCGAAGCGCAAAAAAAACCCAGAGGGCTCAGGATGAAAAAGAAATGCAAATTTCTAGAAATTAAGGGAGAAAACGCATAATGAAAATGTAGATAACTCATTGCAAGTTCCCAAACGAGATTTTTAAATAAAAAGTAATTTTTGTCAATTTTTTAAAATTAATAAAGTCAGTTTTAAAGAAACTTTTCAATTTTATTGTAAATGTAAAAATTTATTTTTGCTTTTTTGAACAATAAAATGATCAAAATATGAGACAAAAATGTGTTTGAATGTCAGCTTCTTTATGATTGCCATTTGATATAAAATTTCAAATTTCATGTCATTTTACTTTTTTGCGCTGATAACAATAAAATGATACACAAATGCAAAATTAAAATTTCAATTTTACTTGAGCAACTTTTTTACTTGATAATAATAATGTGAAATTTGCATCAGAATTACTTTATTCAATTAAAACTACCAAAATAAATCAACTAAGACAAACTAATCTCTTGAATTGTATTACTCATATTCATTTGAATTCAGCACAAAGTTTGACACTTAGAGAAAAGAGAAAATTTTTATTAAAGTAACAGCGATTGCAATCAATCATTTTTGAAGCAAACAAATGTAAGCTAGATGAAAGGATGCAAAATAAATATTATTTATGTGAATTTTATAGAATTTTTTTCAAAAAGAGCTTATTTGAAAAATGTTTCTGTCGTATAGAAAGTTCTAATCAAAGCCACGTTGCAAAAATGTTTTCGACGTTCGAAGCGCAAATAACAAGACTCTTTCGCTATTCAAACACGAGAGTTGAAAAAAATTTTCTTTGCGCTCAACTCTTGACTCAAAAAAAAAACTTTCTTTTCACACTTTTTTTCGAAAAGAAACAAACGCAACTTTTTATTTTGTTAAAGTGCAGTGCAAACAATTGAAGAGAAAGTTTTGAGACTTATGTTCAACTTTCTAATTTTATTAGAAATTTTTAAAATCGACATTTTTATAGAGCAAAATCAACGATAAAAGGCGAAAGAGTTTTCGAGTAAATAGCAAACAAAAACAAATTTTCTTGTAAGAAATTCTACGTTTCAATATTTCGAAAATTTTTTTAAGTCGATTATGAAAATGAAGAACACTTTATGCCTTGAAACGAATAACTAACATTTGAATTGCTCGAAAATTACTTTTTTAGAATTTGCAGATCGTCGTTGAGTGTTAGAATTGCTTAGAAATTGCCATCGTTTAAGTCTTTATTTGCACTCATTATCAAAGTCGAAAATTGAAGTACACTTCAAGTTACTTGCACTCGCATTACCTTCCTGCTCTACTTTTTTAAAGAAGATAGAAAACGAAAGATCTCAAGAAACATAAGCTTCAACTTAAACATTTGCTTATTGACACTTTTTCTTGAAGTGGTCTTAACGTAGATCGACAAAATATTCTTATAAATAAGACCTGATGTTATCTCATTCTTCAAACATTTTGAATTTTTTAATCCTTCTTCCTTGTCGATTTTTAGTCTTATAGCATCAAAATAAAAATTTTGGCTGCTAATCTTAACCAGAATTGTTTGTTTAGAAAGTAAAGCTATTAACAATCTTGTAAATGTCAAGTAACTTTTTGTTGAATTGTCTATACTTTTACATTAAATTCAAAGTTAATTAATATTAGATTATATAGATAAACTTCAAAGTTTCTTAAATTTAAGTTCAGTTTTTCAAAGAATTTTTATACTGATTTAATCAGCTGCTTTACGCTAACTCTTGTCGACTACAAATTTAACTTTTAATTTGGGTTCATATTTACACAAAGGCATTGCGGTTGTCTCACTTTTTTTAAGCTTGAATGCTTTTTCATAGCTCCTATCTGAATATTCTGCGATAATTTGCATTGAATAAACTTGTTTTATCTGAATAAGTTAGAGAAAAATTTTGAAAGGTTCTGTGCATCAATCACTTAACGATGGACAGGTTTTGGCTCAAAAACTTATAATTAGCAGCGAACGTTTTAAACAAAATTCGATCATTGTTAAATGGAACGGAAGAAAATGTTTTTTTAGAGGACAAGAACACGAAAGGTTTTTGTAGAGAAACTTTCGGTTTGCTTTGGGGAAGTTGGTTTCATTGTTGTACACTCAAGGAAAGAGAAAAGTTTACATTGTTAGGGAAAAGAAATGGGAAAGCGATGAAAGAGGAGTTTCTTCAATCGCTTGTGCATTTAATTGCTAAATAGTTTTCAACTATTCTAAAATAAAACTCGAAAACCTGTGAAACTCAACACGACTGTCCACTCGTCGAAAACAACTGTCCGCTCGTCGATATCAACTGCCCGCTCGTCGAAAGTTGAGTTATCGACGAGCGGACAGTTGTTTTCGATGAGTGGACAGTTGCTTACAATGAGCGGCCAGTTGCTTCGACGAGCGGAGGGTTGCTTTCGACGGACGGACAGTCGCTTTCGACGAGCGGGCAGTTG
>NCKU01001612.1:0-24197 GCA_003675995.1 Dinothrombium tinctorium
TACTATTCAACTTCTATCTTATGAAAGATGTCTCATAATTCTGTATCAAAGCACTGAAAAATTGCTTTTAGGACGTTTTAACAATAATAATTATAGAGAAAAAAATAATTATTTATAGCACACAATGAGTTTAAAAATTTAAAATAAACCGGGTGAAAATCGGTTGAAGTTTAGGCCCGCAATCGAAAAAACAAAAAATTTCTCCATAGACTTAATGTTAAAGTTTGCACGCGAATAACTTGCTTCACGCGCCTAATTCGAACCTATGATGGGGGTAATTCTTAATACAMTAATGAAGATCTATCTTCACACCAAGTTTCATTGAAATCGGGAACGGGCACAAAAAATAGATTCCTTGTAAGCAAAAACCTATGGAAATTTTATTTCACTTTATTGGAACTCTTTTTATGCGAAAACTGTTGTTTACTCATTTATGATGTGAATTAAGAAATTAAAGCCAAACATTTTTCCTTGAATTTTGCAAAGAAGCGCCCGAATACAAATAAGCGATCAAAAGTTATTGCATCTTAAAAAAGGGGCAACTTTCTTTCTGAACAGGTAGTAGATATAAATAAATTATTAAAGTTTTAAACATTGACTCAAAAAAAGCAGAAAGAATTTTATTAATTTACACTGAAGAAAACTGTTTCTTACTATTTTTAGTGATGGCCAATAAATTGCTTATATAACTTAAATAGTATTTAATATTAAATAAACCAGGAAAATGACAATTGTTAAGTTACTTTTTTACCAGCATTTTGATTGGCTATCGATACTAATGCAGTGAATTGATAATAAATTTATAAAAATATATTTATAAAAATATTGTCACGGTCTAAACCGTAACCAACGTTATTTTGCATATTCGGCAGAGCTAACCACGCTCTGTTACCAAACTTCACGGTCCAAACCATGACCAGTGTTAGTGTGGAGCCGTGACATTATTAACGCAGTGGAAGCGTAAATAAATACTCAAAGCACTACACGATATGAAATATAAAACTTTGGTAATCATTCACATAGTTAAAGTTTGGACACTGGGCACATGAGTAGGCTGGGCGCGCACGATGCGCGTGGGCTAACGCCCAACACCTCACAACACTTAAATTATAAAATGATCTTTACTCGATGAACGTATGAATATGACTTAAAGATATGAGAGAAAGTGAGAGAGGGTGTGTTCAAATAATGATGAATACAAAGGGGTAAAAGAATGAATGCAAGACCATATATGGAAAAGTAGAGCACAATCAAATAACGCATTTAAACAATCAAAACAAAGATCGTTTCAAAACGATTGATTAAGCTTGAAGAAATAGTCAAAACAAAGTTAGAAATGAAAAAGTGAAAGAGTTCCAACTCTCAGCGCCATGACATTATCTTTTCGCTTTAAGGTTTTTCACGCAAAATAATTGCTTAAAATATATTTTAATCGATTTTCTTCTAGACAAAAATCTTTCGAACTCTATTTAGTGCCTAAAGAAATCAAAAAACTTCATCTCTCGCTTGATTGAAACAAAACGAAGATAGAAAACATAATAAATTTCGTCAAAGTAAAGCATTCTAAACATAAAATTAAAGTTGAATGAACTAAAAGCAATTGGCAAAAGTGGTATTGACATCGGTTGAAAAAAAAGCAAAATTTTTGCATAAAAAGTCACTCATTTAAAAACGATGAGATTCACCAATCATTAATTGAACATTTAAAAGATATGTTTGATGTTATTTGATAGGATCCATAATGAAAAATGCAACGATTTAACTTTGAATGAATCTATTCGTTCATTATGTTAAAAAAATCAGATTGAAGATTGTCTAGATAAATAAAGAAAAGTAAAATTCGCTATTAATTTGTTCTTATATAGAAAAGCTAATTTTACGGGAAAGTGAATTCAATCGATCGAAGAAAGTAGAAAAAAAACCTGATCAATAAGTGAATTTAATTTAATTCCGAAATCAATAATTTTATTTGAAGGTTTAAGAGACTCAAATTATAAGCGAATTAAAAAATAAACATAGATTCATGCTCTTGCCTTTTCTTTCTCGTTCTAGCTAATTTTGAATTTGAATACAGAACTTAATTTCGCTCGAATTTTTTCTTAAGGTTCCTTTCTCATATTATGATCTGTAAATCAAGTTAGATTCGTGCTATTACTGATCATTACATCTGTAAAACAATTAGAGTCCCCTTCCTTTTTCTATTTCCTTTGTTTTTGCATTCACACCAACAAACAAGAATCATTAAGCGAAAAATTGTTTTAATCAACGATTAATAACGAGAGAAAGTGAAAAAGTTATTGAATAGGCCAAAAAAGTGCTTAATGGCAGTAGCGGACAGCTTTCATTTGCTTTTTTTCCTTCTTTTAGAGAGAATAAAAAAAATTAGAAGCGATTATTAATAAAAGCGATTAGCGCAAAATCGATTTATTTTCATACTCTATTTCCGCAAATCAATAATCTTGGTTTCTAATTCTTATTTCTAATTTTTTTTATTCTGCTTTAACTATTATAACAGTTTAACTTTCATATTGGTAGAGCTTTTTATCAAACCATTAATTTTTTTCTTGCGTTTCATGTAAGAAGTTGATATATATAAACAAACATGTACACACGCGCGCACTTACATTGCGATAGCTATTAACATCTAACTCGAAACAATTTCGGTAATCAATCATACTAGAATCATGATGCTTGCAAGTGATCATTACACATTTTATTTTTTCTTTTGGAATATAATTTTAAACAATGTAAAGTATTCAATACATTTTTGATATAACAACAAGAGGAATGATGAGTGAATAAAGTTTGAAACAAGAGGCAATATAGTGAATATTACTGAGTGTGAGTGTGCGACGATCATTGATCAACTGAAAGAATGAGCGAAAGAAGCATTATTGCTGAGTTAAAGAAAGTAAAATCAATGGATGGAAAACGAGAGCAATCATTTTGATTACGCTGTGCATACAAATCTTTTTAAAACCTTTTATTACTTTGATTGTATTTAATTGAACATCATTTATAGAACATTAATTTTGTTATTTCTCAATTTCTTATTGAATTGTGAGCAAAATTTATTTTTGAAACGGTGGAAAGTGAAATATATTTTGCAATTTTGCCTAAAATGCCTTAAGTAACTAAATATTTCGCTTTTGAATTATGATAGAAAAAAAAAGTTTGCGATTAATAAGTTTGACAATCTCCAGACACGAAAATTGCTTTTTCTTTTTATTGTCACTGATATTTTCCATAAAAAATTAGTCGTTAGTTGCAAGTGCACAGTTAAAAACTTCGATATAAACGCGTATAAACAGACGATATAGCGAGTTACGCTTCATTCATTTATTTTTCATAAATTTTTTTTATTTTCATCTAAAAAAGCCGAGAAAGCTTATCAGACGCGTAATTAATTTCGCGCACTCGGTAATATAAATAAATAGATGTTGCTAGCGTTTAATTTCTTAAGACGCATTAAGAATTTAATAAACGAGAATAAGCTGGTGATGAAGTGAAAAAATATTTTCGCAAACTTCACACTTAATTAGACTGCTTATTAGAGTGGTCGTGTCGGCAATAAATCATGATCTCATTTTTTATTTTTTCAATTAAGTTTGAGTTTCGCAGCTGTCTTATTAAGATGAGAAAGTGATGAAAAAAAAAGAGTTCAATAATCTAATAGCGCGTGTTGTTTATGGAAGAAAAGTTGAATTTTCTTCCTACCTAATTCAATATTTCATTTGCCGAATGTCAAACTAATTGGTAATAATTAAATTTGTTTTATTTAGTTTTTATGAAGAAGAAAAAATCAAACAAAACACGCTTCTTGATTATTTTTGATGTGCTCATTTCTTATACGCAGGAAGTACTTTTTGACTTTACATCAGAAAATCTTGAGTAGAAAATTTAATTTTGAGCTGAATTAATCAAAACTTTTTATCGATTTGAACAAACTTCAAAAATTCAAAAATAAGAATAAAGTTTAAATTAATTTTTTTCTTTAGAACTCATCATCTTTTTTCTCGCTTCAAAATCAACTTTTCGTTTAATTAAAATGTTCATATTTACAGTGTGCGCGCTTTCCATTTTTGCGACAAAAATATCAAATTTAATTAATAAATTAACGACTGTCAACACATTTTCGCTCTCGCATTCTCATTCAATGTCATTAACGCTATTTTTTCATTCAATTTTGTTTTAAAGCAAAATAATTGAAGCATAAAACTCAAAGAAGAAGAAGAAAAGTAAAGAAAATGAAAATGCAATTCGATGATCATAAAAGGAATAAATTTTACGCATTAATTCGTCTAGAAGAATGTAATTTTTTGCATCATTTTTCAATTTCTAATACTCTCGAGTGATTTTTACATTCTCTTCTGTATGTGTTTTAAACTTTTTTTCTAAAAAACTGAGATTCAAATCTGCTGATAGTCGACCATTCTACGATGCTACTTTGCGAAAGTTATTTTTTAATAGAATTTAAAAAGATAAAAGTTGTCAGTTGTAAATAATTTTAAGCTTTTGAAAGGATAAAACATAAATTCATCACGAGGGAATCAGCTGAGTTCAAAAATTACTTTATAGTTTTCGTTTAGAAGAGTTCTGCATCGAGTTTTCTTATACAATAGTCCGTTTTTGCAATGATTCTGTTTACAGAATGTTAAAAACGGTTACGAAAAAAAATTTAATGAATAGTTTCCAGTCTCGCTGTATTAAATGTGCTTTTTCTCAATGTGAGAAATCTATTTTTTCAAAAAATCATTTATAGATAAAGAGACAATCTAAATAGAAATAAGAAACAGCTTTTTCGTAAATAACTGCTGAAAAATACTATAAAGATATTAAATAGAAAAAACAATTCATAAAATATTGCTTTTTTCTGTGATATTTGTGTAAACATTCGATGATGCAAAAATGGTTTTTTTGTTTGTAAACATAACAACGAAGAATACCTACAATCATCACCATCACATTTCGCTTTATTGTATGTACTTTGGGGGACAAAAAGAAGTTAATATGCCATTAATGTTGCATTTTTTATCCAGAATTGCAAAGACTTTTTAGTTTGAAAAATATAAATAGAATTTCGAGCTGTCATATGAGTTGAAAATGAATTTTTTTGCAAAGTTTGCCTAAAAAATTTGTTCAGCATAATGGTATCAAGCAGCACTTTCAACACAAAAGCTTTTGGTTCAACTCCACTTTGGCTTCTTCATTTTGCTGAAAATTTTGACCTTTTATTTTTTATTAACATTTTCTGAATTTATTTTTAAAATACAAATTAAAAATCATTTTATTCAAAATAAAAATGTTTGACTACAATACAAAAAAAGTAGAAAATATGAAATGAAATATTTTGTTAAGGTATCTCTAACCCTCCGACTCTTGCAGAACATTTTGAAAAGACCCAAAAATGAGTTTAAAGGCTGATGTCTTATAAAATAATGCACAGGTGCTCAATTTTAATAAGTCTTCCTTAAAAAGCAACTAGAAAATAAAAAATTAAAATTTTCAGCAAAATGAAGTCAAACGTGAATTTGAACCAAAAGCTTTTGTGTTGAAATGCTGCTCGATACCACTATGTTATCGAATTTTCGCTTATTTGTTTTAAATATATGTATATCTTATATGAAATATCTCGCCACCACTTACGATACCGTAGCTTAAAATTACGTAATATGCATTTACGTATGAAAAATGTGTGCACAAAATTTGGTTAAAGTCGACCATTCGCAATTCACAAGTGTGCCTTGTTAGTGTTCTCGAGTTAAGCGTAAAATGTTTGCTTAACATACTTTATATGAGATCACTTTTCTGCTCTCTCTCGCACTCTGTCTTTTCTCGAGCGAAAAATTTTCATTTCATTCAAAATCTATAAATATAAGTAATCGAATTGTATTTATTTTTTAACTGTATATTCAATACAATGTTAAATCCTAAATAATTTCTCAAAACTTAAAGTTCGAAATTTGTCTAATTAATATGAAGAAAAGTTTTTTTTTTGCGAATTTCAAAGACACTTTTATTATCGAAGTGTGTATTTAACCTTCCTTTACACTGTTAATATTGAAAGTCTTGAAAATAAACTTTGAACAAAAAGTGAAAAAGGATCTCTTGAAAAATTGATATTCGTTAATTTCATTCATTGTTAGTGTTGGTTAAAGTTGATCATAAGATCAGTTTCAAATTTTTAATTCATTATTATGCAAAATTATCGAAATCTACATAAGTTGATTTCAAATTTTTAAATTCATAGAGCATCTACATTTTTCGCAACTAAAGCAATAAATTAACTTTCTGCGTAAATTAAAATACTTTCTCTGAAAGCTAGTTTTTCTTTTAACCTTTGGCAATAAAGATGAAGATAAATTCAGAACAAATAAGTGCTTTTGAGCCTATAAACTATTGAGTGAACTTTGGTTAAGATTGTTCTGTTAGATAGAAAACTTTAAGTATCAACTTAATAAGACACACTTTTGTGATTGAAACTTACTCGATATTTATTTATTTATTTATTTTTTCTTACATATTGTACTAATGGAGACAGAAAAAAGCGCACTCGACAACAATTCACTAAGCTTAACGCAAATGGTGCATTATTTGAACTTATTTTGATGATAATATTCTAATTGAACATTATAATAAATGTGTAAACAAGATAAGAATAGAACTCACTTAAATTTCTATCTGTTTCGATGATTTGAGGTCACTATTTTCGAACATTTAAAGTTTTTCGTTCGATGGTTTTCTCTATTTACCATTTTTAAAACCATTTTTACAGCTAGACACTGTCATTACGCGAATTATATTGACTATTGATTCATTATTCGCACATATTTCGATGATTTTAATTTTCGTCGTATGCGAGTACTGGGATATTAACACAAAAGTGAATTAAATAAAACACTGCTTTAAAAGCGCGTTTTCGTTTAAATAAAATCAAAATCAAGCATGTCCAATGTGACGTTTTGTGCAATGCAGTGAAGTACTCTTTAAGTTGTAGGAAACTTTTCTGTTTCCGGTAGTACAACTATTAAAAATTTATTAATTTGAAAATTTTCTGAAGATAAATAAAAAATAATTTTTCAAAAGTATTTTAATGAATTTTTATGACAAAAAGTAAAAATGAAGTAATATTTTGATATGTTGCACAAAATCAAGCGAAGTATTTCCGTTTCACTAAAATGTCATTTCACTAAAGTGGCTAAAAAGAAGAGAAGATTACTCCGCCGTTTTTGAAATTTAATTAAATAATTTTTGAATTTGAATCAAAAATAGCTAATTTAAATATTTATGAAACAAATCAAAAAAGAAAAATTAATTGAATAAAATCACTTTCCGCTCTCTCTCTCTCTCTCTCTCTCTCTCTCTCTTTCTTTCTTTCTTTCTTTCTCTCTCTTGCTTACTCTCTACAGTAGGTTCATTTTAATTGGCGCATTTCTATAAAATGCAAATTTTCCCAATTTTAATGCATTTAAAATTGTGTTTGTTTTTCAAGTGAAAAGCGAATATTTGTAGAAATATTTATTTGAAATTTTCGTTAACTAACTAACTAACTAATTTCGTGAAAAGCCAAACATGAATATTTAATTCGTTACTCAATTTCTAATGAATTAGTTATGATGTAAAGCCGCCTTTAACAAAAACACTCAATTTCAACAGAAATTAATTATATTCAATTTTCAATTTTTAAAATTTTTTGATACTTTCAAAGCTTAAATTCCGATTTGCTTTTAAAGAAAAGCAGGTACTGCAAATTAATTAAAATCGCATTTATTTTTATTTATTTTTATTCCTTTCACGATAATTTACGCATGAAAATGTAACAAAGATTACAGATGAAGCATTTCGCATTTGATTTAACCATTTTTTTGTTCAACTTGCAAAAAGCACATTTAATTTGCGTTTCATTTATCATTTAAAGTATGCGATTAGAACATTAAAGAAAAAAAAAATTCGACCAAAATTTTTCAAAATGAAACATGAAAAGTGTGAGTGCGTTGACAAGCGGTCGTTTTTTATTATCGAAATTGATGAAAGCAGTATACAAAAAATATGAATTTTCAATCAAAATCATTGCAATAGCAAAGATTTAGAAAACGTTTTTCAAAGAATTTCTCAAATGCTTGAAAGAGCAGCAAACTTTTGAAACAATTGTTCAATTTAAATGCGTTAAAATTAAAATGAATTACTTGTAAACATTTTGATCGAGAATTTTTGGTGGCAACATATTTTAATAAAATACCTTTTCATTATATTCTATAAATTAAAGCTTTTCGTCAATTTTATTTTTACAAAGGCACAATTATTTGATAAATGTGAGCCAAAACAGCCATGAATAATAAAGCGCTGAAAGACAAAAATATCGAAGCGAAAACCCAAACGAATGGTTTATTCTTGTGTAACACGTACACACAAACAAAGAACACATTTTAATTTAAACACGCAAGTAGTTTAACAATGAAAATTAATTTTTTTTAACTTAATACTTTAATGCATTTCACAAATTTTAAACGCAGCTTTCGAATATAAAAACATAAAAATGAGATAAGAGAAAGTGAACGAACAATGCGAATGAATACTTGAATTCTGTAGGGGGTTGCATCATTTCGGGCGTTTGGTTGAAGTAGCAACAGTTACGTTTTAATCATTTTTTCTATTTATTTCAATTATTTTTTGAATGGAAATAATTTCAATTTAATTCACATTTAAAATGAGAAAATAAACTATTATGAAACAATGTTTGTTTGTTTCTTTTCGATTTTTAATTCTTTATTTAAACACCAAACACCATTTTGAGTAAATCAAAGATATGAAAATTAAATCTAAGTAAAGCAATTTTATCGGATGAAAACAATAAAAACTTTATTAAAAACAATGTATTTTGTTTTATTAATTTAAAGCCTTAGAAAATTTCCTAATTTTCATGATAATTTTCCAAGAAAAAAAATTTAAAAACATAATGATTAAAGCATTAATTAAAAAACTTTTAATAATGATCGCCTACTTATCGACCGAATTTTTTATTTTTAAGTTCATATCATTAAACGCGTAAAGTACAGGTTCACATGCGAGACTAGAAGAGGAAAAATTTAAATAGGCAACGAACGCAATTGACTTTTTAAAACATAGGCAAATCTATGTAAATTTCTGCAATAATGATATTCAAAGAAACGAAAAAAATTTGTGCTGGCTCTAACGAATGAGAGGAATAAAATTATTGTTAAGATCATATGACTTATAAAAAATTACTTGCACAATTGAGTCGCAAAGAAAATTTTGAATTTTAATCCATGATAATAAACTTTTTCCTATAAATTTTTATGAGAAATTTTTACAGAAAAATGAATATTGTCGTTAAGATGCATATTAGGCAGATATAAATTGTGTGTAACATTCTCGAGTGTCAACTTACCGAGTTTCTTGTGAGCTTTTTAAGCACAAACGGGGGATTAAAAAGCATAAAGTGAAGTATGAAAGTTTTTAGTAGGTGTATTTCTCGAAATTAAAAAAAAATCTTATTACAAAAGAAACCAAAAAACAATTTTACAAGAAAATAGAAAAGTTAAAACAAAAAAGTCCGAAATTTTTTACGATACAATTTGTTCTGTTATTCAGCTACATGAAGCAATTTATAGCTATTCGCATTCTATTCCACAGAGATGCATTATACATGTTATCATCTATTTTAATAAACACATTCACGTTTGGTTTTTATACCTTTTATTAATGTAAATAACGTTATAATTCTCAATTATTTTTTTACAACTTTTTTTTTCTTCAAATTGCTTCAGATTTTTCATCTTGCATCAAAAGCAGTGATTTTATCAAATACATAAGCGTAATTATCCAACGATGTTTATATGAAAAAAGCTAAACATTTCACAAGCTTTTGTGTGAATCGTATCAAAAAATAGCTTTTTAAAAGGAGATTCGGTAAAGAACTTAAAAAATTATTAGCAATCAAAAGAGAAAGAGTTAAGATCAATCATTTGACATCATATTTTGAATTTCGAATGATAATTTACACGTTTAATTAAAGGAAGAATTGAACAACCGAATTAAAACGGATTTCATTAGTTCATTCAAGCGTAAAAATTTTTTAATAAGGTTCTTCAAAATGAAATTAAGTTTTTAGAAGCAAAATAGTTTTCTTTTCAAATTTTGGTAAACGAAAACTTTTAAACAAAAATTAGTTCCCTTTTTTTCTCATCTATTTAGGAAAACTTTGATGAAAGTTTTGTCATATTGACAATTTAGCTTTTAGTACATGGAAATATGATTGCAGCTACGTAATTCTTTGGCGATTGCAATATTTTATCTATAAATGTAACAAATGTACAGTGCATGTTTGGTGTAATCAATAATCGATGATCAAAACGGTTAAATAAAGAAAATCGAGCGACTGCCAACTGAACGAGTCAGTAATTGCTTTCTCTCTGTACTTGAAGCGATAGCAGTGAGGATACAAATGTCGAGAATAGCTAAAGAATGAATGGAGAGATAGTGAGCGAGACAAAGAGAGAGAGAGAGAGAGAGAGAGAGAGAGAGAGAGAGAGAGAGAGCAAAAATATAGTCAGAAGCAAAATTGTAACAAATTATAATGAAAGTGGAAAGTCACGTCACGTATGCATTTCTTGTAACGAATATAAATTTGTGTCGTTCGATTTGAAGAAATAACCTGTCATTACTATTAATTCGAAAGTATGCTGGGTTTGAATAATAAAAGTGAATTTGAAAATAGAACTTAACTTCATATTTAGCTTCATGTAACACGCGTATTTATTTAAATTCACTTTTTTAAAGCTAAAATTTGATATTTCAAATAAACTGAAATCAGGTTTAAGTAATTTATTCACTGATAAAAAACAAAGCGAAGTGAAATGTGTTTTATAAAAGTCACATTTTTAAAAAGCATTGCACAATAGAAACGTGAAAATAGTAGCTTTTCGTTTTCTTTTTTGCCATTGCTTTTAGCTTATTATAAAGTTTAGCAGCGAATAACACTAGACTATTCTCGATACTTTTTAAGATGTATAAATGCGAGCATATAATTCTCTATCTCTCTCTTTCTTGCAGAATATTGCTTCTGTGATCATCAAAACTATAAAATAACTCAACAACAGTTTCAACAATAAGCAGATTTATAGAGACTCATAATGGCGGATGTTTTGCAGTTACTTTTCTATGTTACAAACAGGAATTTCTGTACATTAAAAGTTCTCTGCTACCATTCATACATCGAATCTTTATATTCATTCACATTTTCTTCTATATCACATATTAATATATAAGCTGGTAAATGTTGCATTCATTTCCTCTACTGTACTCAACACGATAATAGTTTTTGCGTTTCTTTTCTTCTTTTTTAATTTGACCTTTGAGAAACTTTTTCATCTGAGGCAATCTTCACCAAAATACATAATTCGCAATTGAGTGAATTGAATTGAGTTTAATTCATTTTGAAAATTTTTGGTGCGTATGCTACAAACATACTTTTTCGCTTAATTTATACGTTGACTTTAGAGCTTAATTTCATATCTACAACTTTCTCGAAATTCAACCTTTGAAAATCAGTTTTGAAGAATAGTAAAATGTTTTCTATAATTTCATGAACAAGATTTAAGACTTTCAATCTTTGTCGCTATCCAAGAGTTTCATTATATTTAACTTTAAGTGTTTCATTGGATGACATACTTGTGCAGTTTAATTTATAGGAACAATTTTTGTATTTCTTTTTTCATCTTCGTTCTACTTCTTGAGTTGTTTATATTTTATGCAAATGTGAGCGTACTCTAGAATTAGCAATATATATGCTATTTAGGTTTTGAAATACGTGACTATTAGCGAGATAACATGAAGAATTAATCAAAGCGCACTTCTTCATCGCTTTAGCAATTTTGTTATCCACAAATTCATTAAGGCGCATATTTTAAGCTAACATTGGCTTATAATGACAACAAGAAAATGATAACACATTGAATCTCAGCCAAAATCAACATAAATCAGTGATGAAAAAGGAGGTTAATTTCACACTTTCGAAAAGAAAACGGAGAAAATAATTTGGCTATCAAAACACAGTTTAAAAATTCAAAAGCTAACAAGATGAGAGATTTTTTTATCAATATTTGTTTTGCTCATCTTTTGCTTCGTTTGCTTATCACAACGAAAATTGTTTGTCTTTTGTTCTCTTTTCTTTTTCATATTATAAATTATGGTTTAAAAACATTGCAAGTTTGCGAAAGCTTTCTTTTCACTTTGCCATTAGCGGCGATTCTCGTCGATAAATTTCTAAGCTAAAATGTTATTGTTTAGAAAGTAAAGTGTATCAGAAAAAGTGAAGCAATAAAGCAGAGCGCACACACAATTTATGTCAAAGAAGAAGAGATATAACATAAAAAATGCACAAATTTTTCTATATAACAAAATCTTACGATAAAATATTACGATGTTGAAAATAAGCAGAAAAAAGTAGTGACTTAAGCTTATTTATATTCAAAAAAACAAACAAAAAAAACGCCACTGTTCATTTTTATTACATGTTTATTGACTTCAAAGTGTACTCACAAAGATATTCATACCCTGGCATTGTTTTTCACGGAAAATTGAAATTTCTTGCGTTGAATTGTCAATATTGCGATGCAACTTTTTAAAATCAATTTTTGTAAAATTTAAAATTCAATTCGCATTTATTTTTGAGGTAAAAATATGTAGAAGCAGAGGCGAAACGCAAATAATGCGAATGAAAAATTTTGAATGTAATCTCAATCCAATAATAATTTAATTTTTTAAATGATTTCGTTTTAAATTGGTTTATAAATATTGAAAAAAGTTTATTTTACTTATCTATGACAAATTTGAAATTTATTTTGAATAAAAAATGTAGACGATCATAATTTCATAATTTTCATAATTTATTAAATTTATTTTTGTTTAAGTAATAAATAAAAAACTCATTACATCTACTAAAAAATTAATTAATGCTCACTTAAAATTCAATCTTATGAGACTATCTTGTATGAACATATTACTTCCTTTTTAGTTTCATTCAATAGATAAATTCGATCGATTCAATGTATTGTGAAATAAATTCATAAATTAAAATAAAATTTAATAAAATTTATAAAATAGCAGAACAACTTTTTACTACTTCCCATTGTTCTCAAACGTCAATGACAAGAATTTCAAAAAAAAATGGAAATCCTGATAAAAACGAATCAATATGATGAAAAAGTAAAATTCAAAACAAGAGATATTAAAAATAGAATCAACTCAAATTATGCCATTGCAGAAGAAATTCATTGCTTAATGAGATTAGTAAAATAAGAAATTATTTGGAAAATGCGATCAAAATTTGAACATACTCCAGTATAAAAATCAAATTTGACGGTAACAAAGTTGCTAGTTGCTGATTAGTCGACAAAAAATTCTTCTAAAACTTTTTAATTGGAATTATTAAAGTGTATCGAAATCGCATTAAAGAAAGGAAAAAAGCGTTTACTAAGTCGACAAATTTACATATGAAAAATTGCAAATTGAAAAAATATATAAGAGGCAGCAAAATGTTAACAATTAGAGATTGAACATATTTGTGAATTAATGAGTGACGGAAAGCAGCGGATTGTTTTATACGCAAATTAGTAAAATTATTTTTCCAGAAGGAAATTAAAGAACGATTAAAGTTTGAGAGCGGAAGCAAATCGTTTAAAATAAAGTTTCTTTTTTGTTTCTTTCATAAACCTATTTGTATAAAATTTAAAGCGAAACCTGCTCGAGGAAACTAATGGTAAGAAATATTTTAAGAATTTCTTTCCTTAATGAAACGGAAACATTGTTTTCGATGATTTGTGTTCTTTAGAATGAATAGATTATGAAGAGTAACAAAGAACGATGTAGCAACGATGTAAGTGGATTCAACGTGAATAAATTTTACATGCTTCAGTTTTGTCCAAAAACGCTTGCGTTATCTTTCTTTTTTATGGAGAAACCTTTAGGTACAATTTTTTTGCGAAAGTTAAGTGCACTTGTAATATCTAGTTTATCTTTTAAACCTTAAAATTTGAAAAGAAAACTTCAAAGAGATTAAATCATTTCAAGCATGTAATATGTTACTGTATTTGTATTCTAAAAGTTTTTTTACTCTTAAGTTTTTAAAAATGTGGTTAGTGTTTGTAACCTCAAAAATTGATTTAAAAATGTACAAAAAAATTTTACCAATTCATTTAATTCTTACATGAAAAGCGAACTGATCTCAAACTTTTCTTTGAATTTTAAATAATACTCGTAGATAACTTCAGCATCACTTTTGCTTTTTCGATTTTCAAAGTTGAAAACAAGCAAACAAATTCGCATTAAAACAGGTCCCATTAAAAAGTCGAAAGATATTAACATTATTTTAATGGAATAAACTTAAACGAGTGATTAACGAGTTCAATCAATTTAAAGAGCTCATGCTTTTAATTGAAGCGAATTAAAAAGAACTAAAACACTTATTCGAACAGTTTTAATTAAGAAAATGTGCGAATTTTTCTAATAAAACTGCTGATTTTGTAAGAATTTATTTTTGAAAATCACGATTCTAAAAAAAATTCGAGTCAAAGAAATTGATTCGCTTCATTTTCTAAATCGAATTTCAGAGATTACGATTGCTCTTTGATTGCGATTAAATGTCATTAATAAGGATCTCAAACGCCAGCGAAATTTCTCTTTTCTCTCGCTTTAATATTATTTGTAACGTTTTCGTTAAAAACATCAGAATCGAAGCAGAAACGAGAAAAGAATTTTGAGATCAATTCGTCAAATGAATGGTTAAATATTAAAAACGCGATGTTTAGTGGATTACTTGTATTCTCTTGATATGAGATTGGCGTACGCACAAAATCGAGAAACAAGTTCGTGATGTAAGTGTGCCACACCATAGAAAAATTAAAAAAAAATTCCTCTTACATTAAACTTCGCAATACTGACTACCACTCACAGCGAATACTTCCTAATTTTTTTGTTTAAAATAAAGAATTCGCTCTTATTTCGAATCGATTCGATGCCTAAAAGTGAGGCAAAATAAAAAATGAGAGTCGTAGTCGCTCAAAGTTAGTGTTCAAATGTATCAAAATCGAAACTAGCAAAGCGAAGAGAGAGAGAGAAAGAGAGAAGAGTAAAAATGAAAAATCAATGTTTAAAATTGGAATAGCGAAGCATTCGTGTTTTCAAGCATCTCGTTGCATTTTAAATGAAAGAGAGTGCTTCGAAACGATCGCAGATACATTCGAGGGGTATAATAGTTTCACTTCATTTCAACATTAAATCAAAGAATTGCTGCAATTACGAGTTCAAATAAACAAAAAAATTCACTCGCTTTCAATTTCTTCCTTGAATTCCATCTCAATCGTCTATAAAATTGATGTTTCGTTTTCTTCTTTATGTTTGTTTGTTTGCTCATTGCATTTATTTCAAAAGAAAAAATAGTCGCGTTCATTTCATTGCTTTCCATTGGAATGATAGAAATTCGCACAATTTCGATTATAATTTGGGTGTTAGTTGTCGTTATCAATTAACAGAAATTTGAATCATCCAATTTTAAAAAAGAAAAAATAATTGAGTAAATTTTTGTCATTAAGCAAAAATAAAATAAAATAAAAAAATTAAATTTGAGAACGTTAAAAATTGATGCGTGCGTTTTGCAATTAACACAATTCGCAATGGTTTACTGTTTCAAAATGAATTTTTGGCAGACGTGAAATAGTATGCTTTGATAAACTTAATTTCTCGGTTTTTGCTAATTTATTTCTTCTTTGTTGTTTCAAAAACTCATTAAAATGTCAAAAACTTTTAAGCGCAATTTGGTTTTGTTTTTCTCAAACATTTTCAAAAAAAATTTAAAAACTTCATAACGATTTTTTTACTAGGCTCGATTTTTCAAACCTTCATTTCAATCACTCTTTTCAGCGGTTTTAAAATCAATAACAAAAAATTGCTCAAATTTTGCTGGCTTTTAAAGATAAAGTTGCTAAAATAGAAAAACTGATTTTTAGGCTAATTTCTAATTGCTTAAAAGCTTATGAAGTGAAATAGCAAAAACATTGTTTTTTTTCAATTCATAATGCGCTATTAAACGCAATCATGATCAAAATTTTAATTATGAAAAATTTTTATGCTCATTTGTTAAATTATTCAACAAAAAAACATTCGTTTTTAGTATTGTTTCTCTCGCCATTTTTTAATAATAAAATTAGTACGCGAAAGTCAAGCAATAAATTAAAATATTAATCACATTAATGGCCGAAATTCACACATTTACAATTTTAACTTTAGACATATCGTGAGAATAACTAATTTTACACTCCCTCGCGCTACGAATATACTTGCAATGAACAGTTTTTTTCTTGTCTCGAGCAAATATTAAAAAACAAAGTGATTGAATTTTGTCACATTGCACTGTTTTTATTTTAATAATCATTATACAAAAAAGGTTTTTATTAGTCTTTCTCGAACACGCCTTAATTCATTTAAAAGTTAGCTTTTCAGCGATAGAGTTTAGCTTTTTGATTAGCTTTTAAGTTTGAAAGCAATTAAAAGCAGGAAAAAAACTTTTTCACTTTTTGGCAATGAAGAAAAAACTTTTATTCTTTTGATTTTGTCAAATTCTTTCAAAGTCAGAAACAATAAAATATAAAAGAAAAAAAAAATTAAAGTTAATGAAGCAATCGTATATAGGCTCAAGCTTTCAGTGCAAAGGCACGAAGCATTTCGCTTTTCTGAAAAACTTCTTCCGAGTTTTCTAACTGTCTTTTTCTTCTGCTTATTTTTAAGTCAATAAATGATAATCAATGAATGCGCACCTAAAACGAAATCTCTGCTTTCGCGCTCTCTTTCTCACTCATTCCCTTTCTCTCTATTTACTCAAAGAAACTGATGGAATTATTTAGCATCGTAATTGAATGAAAATTTCTTGATTCTAAATCAACGCTGTATAATCATCAATATCAATGCAACCATCAGCAGCGCATAAGAATTGCGAGTGAATGGAGAAGCAAGAGTTATTCAAGTGGTAATTGCCTCACAACAAAACACTACGCTTACCTCGATTTCTCAAATTAGGCGATTTATCGAAAAACATCGAACACAAATGAAAGACGCCATGTAGCCACAAGAATTATCTAGGAATTTAATCAAAAAATTAGAAAGAAATTAAGCCGATGGTTTAGGTAGGAGAAATAGTTGTGGATTAATTATAAAATAATCAATAAAATCAGCAGATTTTAAAGTTGACGACAACGTGTCTTATTCACTTCTAGATTCTAAACATACTTGTTGCCAAGTTTACCACTTTTAAAGTAAATAAACACAATTTCTATATGATATAAAAATTTTGTTTACGTGCCTTTTAACCTTCTTTCATTATTTTACTCTGGATAAAAAAGTTAAATACAACATAAAGCGCACTTCACGGTGATATTAAACTTTTTTTGTACAACAATGAAACTGCCTGAGAGTCAAATGTTTTCAGTGAAATTTAGTAATAAATTTTTTCATTACCGTAATAAAGCGTTCGCTAGATTTAACGTTCTGGAATCGTGAGAAGATACCTGCATCTGTGCTTCTTTATGCGATTTTTTTTATATTGTTGCCTGAATATTTATTTCGACTACAAGTTATCGAAGTAATAGACTTTTGCATTAACATAGTAGTCAAATTTTTATTGAATCAACTGCACTATTCAAACATTTATTCTGCACATTATATAAGTTGCAGTATAAACTTTGTGTTTGATTCTAAGCTTAATTATAAGTCTCAGTCTAATGGACATCAATGCAAAGGATTAGCGTTTTTATTTTTACTCGATAATATTAAAACTGAAAGATTTTCAGCAGCCGTCAGAGAACAGCAGGCTTAAGGTAGCTAAAGCATGTTTTCGATTAATTTTTTAGGTCAAGAAAAAAACTGAAACTTGAAAAAATGATGAATTTTGAAACATTTGGATTTCTTTTTTAGTTTCGAACTGCAAAACCTTTCGAAAAAATTGATTTTAGGAGTTTATGTAAACACGAAATAAAGTTATGAATAAATTATGAAAATTATTTACATCAATTTCTTGAATTCATTTATTAAAAATATGCTCTTGAGAAACGTATAGAAACGTTTTTTAAAATAAAAAATTGAATTTGATTGCAAAGGCTTAAGCAGAAATGCTTTGTTTCTTCTGTACAAAAAAATTCAATACTCCAAACAAGAAAACGAATTCACTCTAAAAATAATAGCTTAGTGAGTGAAAGTTTTTTCCTCACTAAATGTTTATTTTAAAACCTTAGACGATTGGAAACACTTTTTTCAAACACTGTTTGAATTTTTATCACAATCCATAGCAAATTTTCATTTCCGAAATCAGAAAAAAAACATAAAATTTGTTTTTAAATTGCATTGAGATAATTTTTAGTGATGAAATTCTCTCAAAATGCAGATTGAGGAATTTTTCGCTCACACAAAACATTTGAATAAGCAAATTTAGTTATGATGCGACAAAGTTTTGGAGAGAAAATTTTTGCACTTATCAATTGATGAAGATGTCTTATTCAGGGACAGGCCAAAACATATCTGAAGTGACTTAGAAAATAACTTTCATGTTCAAATTAATATTATTTTCAATTTTTTCAATCGGTTCTAATTTATGATTTATATATTAATTAATTAATGATTTAGGATTTGATGGTGTCAAACGTTAAGGATGGACAATTTTGAATTCATCTAAACCTAGAAATTTTAACAACTACTTCGAATAAGTATTAATCGAATTCGTTCTATTTTTCGAACTTAGTCATAGCTATTTGCAAGAATAAGTAAATACTTTCTTTGTTATTTTGGCCAAGATCTTTCTTTCAGTGGGTTTTGGGATGAGATCGTACCGCATTTTTTAATTTCATTTAATTTCAATCGTGTCTGCTAACCTGTTACGCATTGTTCTTTCATAAACCTTAAGCTCACTTTTCAACTTTCGATAGATCGAGTTACCAAATCTCCACAAGTCTTCAGCCAAAAGCAGAATGATGTTAAAGTAGTCGCATACACTAGTTTCTTAATGGCGATCAATTCTAACTTTATGCACCGATTTTACATTACCATCATTCTCAGAACAACGAACGACCTAATATTTAACTACTTTTAAGCTAACATTTGTGGCCTAATTGAACTCTTGAATAGTTAACCGAAAATAAAAAATCACAACCAAAATTCTCTCGTTTGCTCGGAATGAACAGACATTTTGCATTTCGTTTCAACAATAATTGAATACTTTTATGCAAAAAAGGAGACATCCGCTTTCTTTAAATAACTCGAGATTTCTTTAATCAAATTAAAAGATTTTAAATTATATTATTGTGAACAATAAGTTTCGTCTAAATTGAGGATAACACATCATGAAACAAATATTAATCAAAATAAAAGCTCAAGATTTATTTAACGAAAGCCGATATCCCCTTTTTGCATAAAAGTATTCAATTTTCAATGCAAGATAAATTTATTTGGTTCAACTCGTTTGAATTGTATCAAAACCCTTGATGAAATCTGATGAATTTTCTTAGGATAAGATAATAAAAGATTGATCCTTTTTAAATTTATTTCAAAAAATGCAATACCCGTCCAAAATGAACTTGCACAAAAATTTATTATTCATTTGCACACGATGTTTAAAAATCTTAGAAAATTTATTAGGACCATACGTTTTCTACAATCATTTAAAAATTCACTTAAAATGATATGAAAATGAAGAAGTTACATAGCTTTGAATAAGAAGAACATCAATATGATTTTGTCCAAAATTAATTTTTAAACTTAAAATTTGAAAACTCTTGTATTTTTCAATATTAACTTTGTTTTATTTGTGACTTCATAGCTTAATAATATGCTGAATAAATGAAAATTTCAGGACACACATGCATGTTTTTTTTTGAGGGAATACAGTAAGAAGAAAATTATAATTAAACTAACAAAAATCAATCGACAAAATCATTGATAAAACTTATTTTAAAAAGTAAATTTTTTAAATGAAGAAATTAAGTTAAACTTAAGAGTAAAATAATCAATCAGCGATTAATTGTTCATTTAAATGATATACTTAGGGTTTCTTAATTCAAACAGTTACCAAAAATATCAATGATTAAAGATTTGTGCAAGTCCCTTTTGGACAGGTTTTAATTGAAATGTGTATGTATTGCTTCTCTCAGAATATTCTTTATCATTTTATCGATAAATCACTAGTATGAGAAGTTAGACTAATAAAAATTTTATAAAACAAACTCAAAATATAAAATTATATTGAATTTTTCCTATTTTTAACGCTTCATCTTTTTTGCAATATATAATTCGAACGAAAATCGAGATACAGAACATTTTGACAATAGCTGTATTCTCTTGTGAGCTCGAGTTTACAGGTTTAGTTGGCTTTAAAGAGCCTTACAGTAAAACCGGCCATCAAAACCGATTATTCTTAAGTTTGTCATATGTCGTTTCGTGAATTCTATGAAAAAGACGAAAAGAAATCACTCGTTGAAAACAAATTCTTAATCTTTTGATAAACTTTCGACGTCTGTGATAATATCGCAGAATGGAAGAAAACACGCGTGTCAAACAAAAAGCCTTTCAAACAAGAGTAATTAATTCACAGATTACTAAGATCAAGAAATGAATGACGTTGAAATTTTTGAAAGAGTTTAAAGTGAAGCAAAAGAAAAAGAGATTTTCACATTCGAATAAGATTTTCAAACATGAACATCTTCTTTAATAACAAATGATTTCATACCCTAGATGAAAATTTTTTAAATATTGAGAATGCTTAATAAAAAAAAAAGATAAATGATAAAATTGTTTTTATTAAGCGCAATGATGCAAATCTAACTCAGAGCTCATAATTTCATTCAAAAAACTTTTTACAGTAAACACATGTGTAATCATTAAGGAATTAAGGAAGTAGGATGGGACTTATCTATGCAACTTAAGTTTATACAATGTATCAAAATATCCAAAAAATTGATGCGCTTATTGAAGACAAGGAATGAAAATAACTCAAATATAAAGGTTGCATTTAACTTACACTTTAGAGCTATTTAAACGACTAACAATTTAAACGTATGACATGAAGCTTTACATTCAGAATGAGCACAAAGTTTCAATAAAGGCCGGCTTAAAAACGTCATACAACACCCATCATCACATTGCATTTGTTATTGTTATATCATTCAGCACACACCTTTGTCCTGTTCGATCTGTAAAATTAAACATGCACCTGCCTTTACAAATACTAAAATGGCAAGCAGAAAAAGTGAGACCATTTAATTGAGCTGATTTACAAAATAACCATTAATCGATATTTTTGATGCATTGCTGTGAATATTGTCAACGGCATAAGCGCGTTCTTTGGTTCTTTATTTGCTTGATTCATTATTCATTCGAATTTTACCTTCGGAACTGTTGTTTTGTTCTTAAATAAAGTTTTTTGAGTTTACAATTGCATAAGTTACGAATTCATAATGAAATAACTTGAATATTTGCGAATTTAAATTTTTTGTTGAAAATCACTTTCTTATTAATTTTACATCGTTGAAAATTTGTACAACTTTTTTAAATTAACTCGCTTCAAAAGTGAATTTCAAATTATTATGGATGCAAGAAGAGCAAATTTCTTTGCATAAATTGTAAGATTAAACATATTTGAAATTTTTGAATATATCATTTGATCTCTTTTCATTTTCTTTTTTAAATTTAAGTACAAAAATTTAGAGAATAAATGTAAATATTATCAAGCGAAAAAGCATAAAGCACCAAAAACGAAGACAGAACAAACGATTTATGTATTTAAAAAAAATAAAACTTCTTTTGTTTTTCCTTCGAGTCTTTATTGCTATTAATGGACCATAAAACTTCGCATTTAGTTTTATGTGAACGTTCTCAAAAAAAGAGAACACAAACTGATGTGTACTACTAATAGAAAAAAAAATCTTGAACTTATTAAACTAGATTTTTTAAAGCACTCAAGTTTCTGTAAGAAAAATCTAGATCAGAGTAAAAAATGTTTTGCATTAAAAATACATTTTCAATCCATTCTTTTAACATAATTATCCTGAGTCATTCTAGATCCGATTTGTTATTAGTTGTGGAGTTTTGAAGATCGAATGAATAGAGAAATTGTAATCGATCGAGAATACATGGGAAGATAAAATTATGATGATATCAAAATCTAAATCAAATCGATAGAGAAAATTTTAAAATGATTAAAGAAAACAAATTCGCGAGTGTCACGATGAGAAATTTTAGTGTATAGCGAAAATCAAAAGCAAGACTCAATTTACAGCTAAGGTAAATCTTGTCGCGACCTGCTTACGAGACGTAATTACGTCGCATTTAATTTAAGCTGCAAAAGCACCGATGCACTTCGACGTTATCATCGAGTATAAATTGTCGATATTAATTTTAATTTAACTTGTTTAACAATTTCCTCGAATTACGAAAACGATTGATCGTTGTTTAGCGCGAGCAGCGAAACAAGAGCGCATCAAACAAAGCTAGTGTCTCGTCTCTGTTTCTCTCCGCTGTCTGTGCAGACGAGCACAGGTTCGCTCTGCCTTCTCACCGACATCCACACTGTTTACGTGAATTTGCTCGCATTGACAGCGACAGAAGAAGAAAACGACAAACGACACATGTCGTTCAATTGATTGCAACTCTCACTTCAACTCTCCATTTCTTGAAAATCGCTTTACAAGTGCGAGAGATTTAAAACGCCGCTGCTCTCGACGAGAAGCAAAGTGGAAAAAATTGTGTACTCACATTTTTACACCGAAGCACAATCTTTTTCTATCTCGCTTCTGACAAATTAGTCTTGTTTCACATCAAAAATTTATCGAGCTTTGCCGCAAATTTGTCATTTACTTCTTCTTCTTCTTCTTCCGACTCTGGCGAGGTGAACAGCGTCCGTAAACAGTGCGCGTCGAACGTTTGAAGTGAAAGCGAGCGCAATGAAGAAGTGTCCGTCCGCGCGTTAGTTGCGTAACGCGTGTTACGTATGGAGCGAATTGTGCGCGATTACTGCCAACACACGAACCGCGTGAGACTCGAGCGTTTGCCGGCGAGTGCTGCTGCTGCTCTCCTCCTCGAAACGCGTGTGCTCCTCACTTCTGCTCGTCGCTCTCCAATTCGTATGTGTACTCGTTCGAAGCAACAACGTGCGTTCGGTTCCGTTTACTTTCGAGCCGAACACTTTCGCTCTCAGCGCCGCGAGAACCACGAATGCTGCACAGTCAGAGGCGAACGCGTCGAAACCGCTGCTTTAGAACGCGAGTTATATGTGCGAGTGAACTAAAACGCGCAGAGCACACAGTGAGCGAGTGAATGAGTGAGTGAGTGAGAGCGAGCGAGAGAGAGAAGCGGCCGTATTTTTTAAATTGATTACTTTTAGGTGAATGTGCTTCTAAACATTCAAACTATCAAGATAGACATTTCTTCAAAAATTAAAATTTTTGAAGTAATGCAAATTACTTTCACTTTTTAATTATTTATTCATTCAATTTCGATTTCATTCATTCTTTGAAACTTTTGACTTGAAAACTAATAAAGTTTTTAAATAGCACAATTATACAAAATAAGACGAATTTAAGTGATTTCATTTTCTATGAAAATCTCAGAAGCATAATTAAAAAGGACAATTAATTAGAAAATTATAATAAATGAAGTACAGACAAAGCTTTTTAAAGTAAACCTCTGGTAAGTAAAAACCTGTGTAAAGTTAACGAATTAAGTGGTCCCGAAGTTGGGGGATAGGAAAAGTAATGCAAGTAAAGTAAAACTCTCTTTAAATTTTTACTTCGTTTATGCATTCAAATCTATTATTTTGTCTGCTTATTAAGTAAAATAAAAATAACAAATTGAGCTCTTATATACAGATTAAAACAGAATTTGATAATTTTTATTAGATTAGCATTATCATTAAACATTTTGTAACTGTGAGTTTAATAAAGATTCAATTTTATTTAAGAAATGCATGTTATACATTTAAATTGCTTTTAAAAACATCGCTTAAATTACATCAATAAAAGTAGTGAAGCCTCTCCCAACGGACTCCTCTCTTGAGCAGTCACCATTTCGAATGGACTCTAAATACAATGCCATCCTAATTTAATTTAATTAAGAAAACTTTCTCTCGAACGGCTACTTTTTCA
>NCKU01001613.1:0-24196 GCA_003675995.1 Dinothrombium tinctorium
ATATAGAACTCAAAAATTTTCAAATTTGATTAAGAAGATTAAGATGTTTAACGTAACGAGAGAAAAAGTTTACTCTTTACGTATAAGGAAAGTTTAAATATCGCGGTAAAGTTTGCGATGGAGTATGTAAATTTATGATAATAAACATTAACAAGCATTTTTTCAAGTGGAATTTTTAAATTAAAGTATATAAGAATTATATTTTTAATTAAATTAAGCACATGAATCAATATCTTCCCACCTATCTTTCCTTTTTATTAATCTTTGTCACATTGTTTGAAGTCTTCAAATAAATGAATCATCCTTCATATTGAATGTCTTAATTGACAAATTAAATACAAAATCCATTATAACAGAAATATTACAAATTACAAATTGTCTTTTTTCCGTTTTAACAAAATAATGAAACGAAAATGCAATACAAATATTTAAAAACGAGTGATTTGTTTCGTCACCAACCTTAAGACAGAAAATAAAAGAAATTAGTGATGAATGTTGAAAGCTTTGAGCATTCAGTTTTAATTCGTATAGAAGATGCAAAATTCTAGTTAGAGAAGAGTTACAGTAGTTATTGTCTAATTGTGCTTTTATATCAACGGTTAAGTTGGAGTTAGAGTTTTTTAAAGTTCAGTCGATAAATAATTTAAACGTTAGAAACTTTAACTTTGAATTTTTTTTCATAACAAAGAGGAGGAATGATAAATCGCAATTAATCATGCGAATTGCTACCGGCACCGTGTCGACCACCATATTTCATTTTTAGCAACCGATCGACTCCCATTTCCAAATATTGTTCTCGTGACATCCAAAATTGATTGTTGTCTTTCATCACATCAGCTAAAACTGCTCCTCCAATGAAAACCATATCTTTTCTACGAGGTGGGTCTTCGATGCGAATTTTGAATTTCTAAGAAGTTAAAAAATGCTATTTGGGAAATAAAAACAAATTCTTGCACCTGAAGTTTTTTGAAATCTCCTTTCAACACTCGTTCTAAATACAATTGCTTTATTTCACGTTCTAATCGTGAAGGTAGACCCGGATACATAGTTGATCCACCACTCAAAACGATATGTTTGTAAAGCTCACTTCTAATATCAATGTCGGCATTGTTAATGGTTGTAAATAATAATTCTGCTATTCCTTGTCCTTCAACGTTAATTAGATGAGGTTGAAACAGAGCTTCAGGAGCTTCAAATCGTTCACCACCCAACTTAATTACTCGTCCATCAGGAAGCTAGTGAAAAGTTAATGAGAATTATTAAATTGATATAAGAACATACTCACGGCATAATTTTCGGTTAAATAAGTTGTTTCAGTCGCTAATCTTTGTTCTTGTTCTATATTGTAAGCAGTATAACATAGCTTTTCTTTCAACATACGAACAGTTTCAAAATCGGCGGTTTGATTAAAGGCATAACCACGTAAGAGCAGTAACTATGAGGGAAATTAATAAATCAGAGAAGCTTATGAAAATTACTTTGATTGAGTCTAGCTACCTTTATTAAATATCTTGTAATATCCCGACCAGCAATGTCTAACCGGCGTGTAAGATGAGGTAATGCATAGCCTTCATACACAGGACATATATGAGTAACGCCATCCCCGCTGTCGACAACAACGCCGGTTAAAAGACCTATGAGATAACATTAATGATAAGATTAAAATCAAATACTAACAAACCTTGTGCGTATAGTGTCAAAACAGCTTGAATAGCAATGTAAAGAGAATGGAATCCGTACTTATCAAACATGACTTCAACCATTTTTTTACGATTGTTTGCCGGATTCATGGGTGGTTCTGTTAGTAATAATTTACATTCTTTTGGATCTATATTCATTTTATTGTAAAATGTATAGTCCCAAACATGGCACATGTCTTCCCAATTTCGCACGATACCATTTTCCATCGGATAATTGATTTCCAATAATGATCGTAGTTTGCTTGCTTCTTCACCTACCATTAAATCCTATGAAACAAGGCGAAGAAAAATGATTAAAAGAAACTATAACTTTAAATAAATAAAACAATGCAAAAATGAAAAAAAGCAACAAAACTGATAAAACGACACAAAACGACAAATTACTCTTACACTGTTAAGTATCTCCTGTTCCTTTTGCTTCTGTTTAACGTTTTCAGCGAAAGCAATGCGAAAATAAGCGGAAATGTTAGAAGTGAGTTAAAAGTGAAATGGGATTCGCACTTAATTCAAATTTAAAAGCGAAAAGAAAGCGTAGAGAGCGAGTGGATTAAACAAACATGTGGATACCTTCACTTCGATATCATCGATTCGTGTCGCCGCACGAATGATCGGCCGCCCGATAAGCGACGGAAATATGTGTGAGGGAAAATTGGAACCGGACGAACCCGCGTACCCGCATTTTACGAACTGTCCGAATAAAGAAAAATAAGTGAAAAGAAAAATAAAATATCAATGCATCGATTGGAAATGCGATTAACCAAAGAGGTGTGTTCATTCGCCGCTAACTTACACCTGTACCGTTGTCGCAAACGATGATCTTTCGTCCCTCGCTATCAACCATCGCTCAAAGCTTTGAAATGTGTGCTTTCGATTGCAAAGCTGAGAACGTTTTGAATAAAACTTTGTCTGAAAACGAGAAAATTTTTCGAAAAAATTTTGTCAATTTCGAAAGGAAATATGAATCAGAGAATGGGGAAGTTTAGCTTATTGCGTCGTCGGTTCGAGTAGCAATGTTCGACATTTTTTTTTCATCAGTAGTGGTCCTTCTTTTACAAGAAACATTTATGAAACAAATTCTTTTCACAAATTAAAATTTTGGCAATTTTTGCGCCCATTTATACCTCTCTTTGTCCTACTTTCACATAAATTTATTCGACACTATCTTCTACATAACAAAAATTTAAACTCATGTACCTCATAGATTCTCCAATTATTTCCTTTATTAGTGTTTCTTAACTTTAAAAGTGCATAGGCAAACAGACAACACGAGATTAATAGCGCTTTTCACTTCGTGAAACTCGCTAAAAAATGAATAATTTTTCATTGTTTAAAAACTCGTGAAGCAACAATCGTAAACGGTAATATTAATACAAGTGAAAATAAGAACAGAAGAACAAGAAAAAGAACATCGATTGAACATTTTCGAAAACGAAACTACAATGCAGAATAAAATAAAAACTCTATTCTGTAAGTATTGTGAGCTTTTCTTAATCAGTGAGATTTTGAAACAATCACAAATTAGATATTTTGACAATTTGTTCGCTTTGCTGCACGCAACAACAAAATCTCAGACGTTTATTCGACACAAATTATTATTACGACGATACGAAATATGAAACTAAAGAAAGATTAGCAGATAGGGATCAAGATGAGGAAGAAAGCCCGCAAACTAATAAAGTTGTGGTGATCTCGTTGGTTGGGATGTGGTTGGTAGCGTTGATGATAATAATTCTTGGTTGTGTGGTTTGCGCTGAGCAAAGCCCAACACCGGCTGTGTCTTGCTGCGAATTCTGTATCATTTCGTTAATATACTTGAACTGTGGAGCTCTTTCAAGTGCTTTTATACCGAATAGTTCACTGAAAGAAACAAAAGATGTTATTCTAAATGGTTCGTGTGGCGCTTTTCTTGGTTTTGCCATTGCCGCAATTTTAGGTTTTTTATTTAAAGAAATGGTAAAAAAGCCCTACGCCTCAGCCAATGCTTCGGGTGTTTGGGTTGTAGTGCGCTTAGGATACTTATTTTTGATGCTTGTGATAGCTACACTTGTTGCGGCGATGATTTTATTGAAAACGAAAAATTTAAGCTCGACAGAAGGGCAAAAGTATTTAATGGCTGTTGCGATTGTTGTCGGAATGTTCTTTTTAGTTTTCTTACCCCTGCTTTGTGCGGCCACACTTTTCGGGTTCAATCAGTTTGAAGTACACAAACCCTCGAAAGGGCAAGAGGCGAAATCTAGAAGCGGATCAAAAAAGTCAGAGAAATCATTTTCTCTTCGCCAAGAGCGTCCAATGACAACACAACCGCAGATCAGAGGAGCGCAAACAAAAATAATTGAATCAAGAACTTCTGTACCAGAACTGAGGAAGACAGAGTCACAACAGTCAACAGGTTCAAGCTATTATGCGGCGCTAATGCAAGGTGGGACCATGCCACAGGTGAAATCAATATCGCAGTACGGAGCAGCTCTGGGTGGCTTAGGTGGCACTTCACCAACTGCACAGCAATTGCAGCAACAACAAAAGCAGCAACCGATTCAAAAAACAAAATCTCAAGAGTCGACTGGCTCCAGCTATTACACTATGCTGATGCAAGGTGGAGCAGTACCGCAAGTAAAGTCAATATCGCAATATGGTGCTTTATTAGGCAAAGATGGGGGCAAAAATACTCGTTAAATTACAAAATTCAAAGTTGAGCTACTTTATTTAAATAATTTATTTGCACAAAAGAATAAATTACATTTATATTGAAAGATAAAGATTTGGCTTTGTGATTGTGAGTGTTTTTATTCGAAATACTTATTAATTCGAGCTTTAATTAATCTAGAATATTGCTTAAAATTTTTCTAATTTTCTAAGAAAATAGACATACATAAAATGTGCTAACAAATTTCAAATTCGATGTTTCTCCTCAAGTTTGTTTGAAACAATTCTATTGTATCGCGATTTCAGTAAAATATTTCTCGCTTGATTTGAAACATCAACGATCAAAATCAAATTAATATTTCCTCAATAAAAGAATAGACAATGCGATAAACAGCAGTGCACCAAACAGATTTGGTTTGCGGAGTTCGCTGCTGTTGCAAAGTTCGCTACCGCATGAGACCAATCGTCCATTTTGAAAAAAGTAGTTTTGGTAATCAAAATCACCTGTCTTATCATAATAGGCTATTGAGCAGCCACGAATAGTCACGAAACCATCTCTAGCTAATTTATTCAATCAGAAGCAAACGCTTTAAGTCGGCTTTTATCGTTCAAGTAAAATCTTACTTGTTCCTGATGCTTTGTTACAATAATCCGCTCTCACTGTCTGACTTTGACCATCCACTATGGCTTGACAGTATGCATTCTTTCCACTTGAAGTTGTTCCTTTATCGCAGTCAGGATCACTTCCACGAATACTTGTGCATTGATAGCATTTCAAAGCAAGCGCTTCGATAAAAGAACATTAGAAAGAGTTTTAATGACTTTTCAAGTTTAAAATAAGTTTTGATCAAAGCAACCAGCAGAAAAGATTCTGAGAAAAAATTTCAAAAGATTTTTACCTACGCTGGCAAACGACCCAACAAATATAAGCAAGAAGAATGCTTTTTTAAACATTTCGATGATTGATTTCGATCCTAACGTTTTTTCTATCAGAAATGAAATCCAACGAAGCACTGTTTTGTTTGGTTTATCAAACTTGCCTTATATACTCGTGTTGTAATTAGTTGCTAAGATTTTTTCTTGTAAAATGTAACTACGATGTAAACAACTTTAAGTTTATACTGTTTTTACTCATATTTTTTCGTTTACTGTTTACTGTTTGTAAAATCTAATGCGCACTATTCATTCAAAATGTGAATCGTATATTTACGTATCAAGGTTCAATATCTGCAAATTAGTTTTTTAGTATGTCAAAGGTGTTTCCGAAATAAATTGCAGTTTTTGTTTTGTTTGAGAAATGCAACATCAAAAAACAGTTTTTATTGGAAAAAGTAAATTACTTTTCGCAAAATATGAAAAGTAAATTGAAATCACTCTCTGTTCTTACATCAAGCAGGATGCTTGATAAGACGTTTTCATTGCTTTGAAAATAGTGAAATTACAAATATTGATCGAATTGGTTTTGAATATCACATTATAGGTAACAAATGACCTGTTTGAAGTTTGCGCAATTTATACTCTAAAGCAAATAGTTATGGTAAAAAACCAAATTAAATTTATGGACAGTTCAAGTTAAAATGTTGTGAAAAAATTTCAAATATGGATATGAAAGAAATTATTCTGATAGAATAAGATATGAAAGTAAATAAAGAGAAAGATTTAAAAAATTTTAATCTGTGTTTTGTTGCTGTTTTGATGTCTGAAATTAATTCTGTCAATGAGGTTAAGTTAAACTTTATAGATTTGAATACAGGTAAAATTAAAATAAAATGAAACATAGTAAAACGGAAAAATCGGAATTCGTCCACTGAAACAAAACATGAATTTACAATTGTATATACTACAAAATTTGATCTATTTTTAAAAATATATTGGAGTAAACAAATAACATATTGCAAGAAATGAAAAAGTAATTTGTTCTATTTAGTTCCAAGCGTTCAAAGCTAAAAATAATTAAATTCTATGTTGCTAAATAAAAAAATTGAGAAATGGTCTTGCAATTTTCGGAATTGTTTTTCATATTTACAATTTCCGTCAATTTTTTTTGTAATCAATACGTGATTTCAATTATTTATAAGTTTAATTTCTCATAATTCTTATTCATTTAAATTTTAAATGCTTTACGGTGCAATGTTTTATTGCTAATTTATGAAAAAATGAGGCCAAAATAAAAAATAAAAAATTGATACTTGGAAATCAAAGAAGGTATAAAATAAGCTCACAGCAGATTCAATGGCAGATTAATAGTATGTAAATGGGCCTTTTCATAAACTCACTTGTCTATCTCACATTAGTAATCATATTTTGTCTTCTTTATTTTTTAAGACTGAAAATCACAATTTTTTTCAAATGAAAAAAATAATCAGTTTATCATTTTTGGCCATTTAATAAAAATTTTAAATAAAAATTAATTTTCACATTTTATAATTGTATAATGAGGCAAGGAAATAACCAAAGGAGCAGCACGAATGTTTGAATAGAAGCATTGCGGAAATGTGGAATTTTATAGAAATCTCTGTATAGAAATGTAACTTTACGTTTAATTAACAAATAAATATAAATGGTTGAAGTAGCCGATCAGTTCTATATTATTACTATTTTTCAGGCTCAAATAAACATCAAGTTTAGCAAAAATAAATAATCTTTTTAACATTTAAAGATAGTCAACAAATTGAATGAGAATAGTAATTATTAGTTCAGAAAAGTTTTTGATTAGACTTCAGAATGTGAATTTTTAAAGCGCAAGCATTTTTTTTTACCTTTCCGAATCATTTGAACAATGTTGGTTTCTCACTTCTTATGACAAGTAGTTAGTATAAAGGTTTTTTAAATAAATTTTTTGCTTCGCAATTGCTCATTATTATTCATTACATTTCTCACTAATTGCTTCTTAATCCTTATTTTAAAAGTTTAAAACATTTGAAAATATCGATATTTTTTACTTTAATAATACAGTGGTGATAAACAGTGAAACATTAAATGAGATATCCAATGAGATTTTCGTTTTTCAGTTTGCAAATGATCGAAAGTTAAGTGTAAGTGTAGTACACTTTCGGAATAAATAGCGCTTTTTCATTAATTTTTAAAAATTATTGAATCGTTACTTAATGACCTTATTTAAAAAATTACAAATTTTATATGACAAGTTGAACATAGATCAGGATTATATTATCAGATTATAATTGCTTCAAGTAGTAAAAATTGATGCAGATTTTTTGGATTCTAATAGCATTATTTCTGAGAGTATATATAATAGGTTGGTAATCATTAAGTGAGAAGATTCAAATATGGGTAAAATAAAATTGAAAGACATGTTTTCATATTGCTTGGTCACAATAAAATAAATTTTAAAAAACAACGAAAAAATATATCTTAATAAAAGCATTTCTTAAAAAGCTACATTTTATATTGCAAAAAAGTAATCTGCAATTTATATTGCAAAAAGCAAAGGCTTTAAAGCAAATTATGTGCTAGAAACAATATTTTTAAAACAAAGATTATCTCTTGATAATGATTGAGAGATTTTTCAATCAATAAAAACAATTCTTGCAATATTTCAACAATAAAAACATTGTCATTTTGCATTTTATTTCAATTCTTTATTTTTCTGCTTCAATTTACGCATTCGTTTCCTTGACATCCACACTTTGATTGTATTGTCATCACTTGCGGAGAGCATTACTTGTGTATCTTTATGACTAAACGCTACACAGTTTACAACATCATTGTGCGGTAATTTTGCGAGACAGTTTCCGTAATGACAGTCCCAAATATAACAATGTTTGTCTTCAGCACCACTTGCAATAAATTGTTGATTGACATCAAGGAATATAAAAAAGCATTCGTCATTCGGTGTGTATGCTTTGTGAGATTTGAACATTTTACCAACTTTTTTCAAAGTTTTTAAATCAATAACGTTTATATCGATTTGTTGAGCAATAGGCGGTGGGCTCAATGGATTTTCGATCACATAACCTTCAGGCCAAGAACGACTGTTAACATACAAATACCTATGATCTATGCTTAGCCCCATTCCAATAATGTGGCCTTTGATATCGATAACGTGATCGACAGAGTCAAAATAATTTCGTATAACGTTTTCATCTTGCCAATTAGGTGACATCTGCAAAATGCCACTTTCTTCTTCACGACGTTTTTCTTCCAATCTTTGACTCAAAGTTAATGTTTCAGTTACAAACTCTTTAAATCGAAAAGGTTTGATACGTTTGATACCAATTTGATGAGGTGTGTATGTCAGAGATCCAGATGTAAATATAAGTAATTTTTCTCTTTCGTCTAATATTCTTCCTTCTGATTTGAGTTCATCATCTGATGAGCTGCTTGAGGATGGTTGGGGATCTTTGGATGGCAATTTATCTTTTTTACCATTATCTTCGTCATCACTTAATGAAAACCAATTTTCTTCCCAGGGTAGTGGAGGATCACTAAAACTATTGCCTTCTGAACTTGGAGTGCTAGAGTCACTGTCATTTGAGAAATTATTTTTTCGATAGTCTACCGAATATCTAATGGGGCTTTGTGTTGAGCAGACGAAGCTCGATTGAGCTTCATAGTAATCAAACGAATCAGATCCACTTGACGATGTGTGTAAAGTTCTTGACCTTCTCTTCTCTGATGAAGGCGAATTTGGCAACTGCTTCGAAACAGGATTTCCTTTCGCACGACGACTAGCATCATTAGAGGAATGTTTGTCATCCTTCTGATTGTTTTCCTCTGTTTCAAGGGCATCATCATCAATCTGACAATTCGCTACAAGTATGGTACGAATTGAACTCGCATTTTTATTGTAGAATTTAAACAATCGTTTAACTATGGGTTTACGTTCAGATTCACTCTCTTGGTAAGCTTTATTTAACCAAAGATCTGAACATGAAACGAGATGACCAAGGAAGTGCAGTCTTCCAGACAACAAATATTCATTGGTGTACCAAGCCCCAAAAATATCATACGGTTTGTTAAGCACTCTACATTGTAACTGAAAGAAATAAAGTCAAAAAGGTAATGCAATAGATATTTAAGCAACCTGGAAGTCGTTAAGCGAAAACACTGCAATTTCACCAGAGGCAGTATGAACACCAAAATGCACACCAGAAACCAATAAGAGTGTGTCAGTTTCATTAAATTGAGAAAATTGAGTGTATCGCCAATGAAAAGCTTTCATGTCTTTTGAATATTTCACTTTAAAGGGAAAACAATCTGCTCGCCAAACTTTCACGTTACCATCTTTAGAACAAGTGGAAAATAGTCGACCACAATGCGAAAAGGTGACATGTAAAACTTGGTTGGTGTGTTCGTGCAGTGTGTCACATTCAATGACAGGTGATTTATAATATAGGCGTTTGTATTCACTTTTATATGTAATCGCGTGTTCGGGCTTTTCAATCGCTGAATCAATATTGAAGTCAGAAAAGAACATTTTCTTCCATAAAAACTCATCGTTTGCAACACGAGCCCAATGTTTGCAAACACATCCGCACTGTGCAACAGATTTGAAGTCCAAATAACCAAAAATATGCAATAAAATAGAATCGCAAAGTGTGTTCCAATCCATTGCTGTGAAAATGTGAATAGAGGGGAAAATGTGAATACTTTAAGCTAACCTTTCGCTTACCTTTTTCGGATTCTAAAATTTACGTTTTAAGCAACACTCGATTGAGTCTCGATTAAAACAGTACCGATTCGTACCCGATTATCACAGCGAACACTGAACCAATGCAATCGACAACAGTCGAGATAACGAAGAGATTAGAGACGAACTAATATTTGTAAAAGTGCTTCAAAGTGAGATCGAAAAATGCGAAACAAACATCTCCAATAGTGTTGGCACCAAAAAAGGATCGATCGTTTGAATGACTGCAGAAAAAAAGTTGTGAACAAAAAAACGCCGATTCGTGAAGAGAAGCTAAGCGATAGCAATGATCGCGTGTAGCAAACGCGAAACGAAATTGCGAGTGTTTGAAATTGAATTTCGGTGAACGCGGCGATTAATTGGTGAGTGAAGGGTGGCGTGTTTCGAAATCGAAAGCAACAACAAAAGCGCACTTTGCAATGTTTTCACTACGCTTGTTACGCTTTAAACGCGATCACTTTGAAAGCGTGTCAATTGAGGGCGCTTCGATCGCTCGCTGTCGGTCCCAAAGTTGCTTTCGTGTCGAGTTTTCGTTTCGCTTTTTTCGCGATTGTTTCGATTCGAAATCAAACGAATGGCGTTAAAATTGATTGAAAACAACTACAGTCAAGGTTTGCATTGCTTCTCGATCTTTTTGTGTGCTCAGCTTTTAGCTTGAAACAGGCTCAAACGAACCGTCGAAACCCGACGCCGATTCATTGCGTATATTCGGTTTCCAATTTTGTCCGTACACCGAACGAGCATTACTCGTACTCAACGCT
The DNA here is from genome assembly GCA_003675995.1 of Dinothrombium tinctorium. Classification (NCBI taxonomy): domain Eukaryota; kingdom Metazoa; phylum Arthropoda; class Arachnida; order Trombidiformes; family Trombidiidae; genus Dinothrombium; species Dinothrombium tinctorium. The sequence goes on from NCKU01001613.1 coordinate 10,755, forward strand.
AAACAAATCAAGTATTTCACTCTTATTACTTTCATTTAAGCCGTTGACTAAATCACGCTTTGGCTAAACTTTTACTTGTTCTGTAATTGTGCGAAAAGCATTGTACGTAATTCCTTCAATTTTCTTAGGTTTGACACTGTCAACATAAACCTTCGCTCAAAGCCCGAATGGTTTCTGCTTAAAAACGAACGAGGTTCGGTTCCTGTATTAGAACTTCCTGATGGACGAATATTGCGCGATTCCGGTTTAATTTCCGATTTTGTTGACGAGTATTTTGACGGAACTCGAAAAGTTAATCCAAGCGATGTTTACGCGAAATACGAGCAGAAATTATTTTTGGAAAATTTCGCGTCTTTTTTCTCGAATTATAATGCGATATTTCGCTCGAAAGAAGATATAAAAACCGTATTCGATGCGGTAGAGAATGCGCTCCAAATACTTGAAAAAGAATTGGAGAGAAGAAAAACCGTGTTTATTGGTCAAAATGACAAGCCTGCTATGATTGATTATATGATTTGGCCCTGGTTGGAGCGATTACCCGCTTTGATTTCGATTTGTAGACAGACAAAAGATTGGGAAAACTATTTGTCCCAAAAATTGCCTCTTGTTACGAAATACATAAAGGCGATGCGTGACGATTCGGCTGTGAAAAAAACTTCTTACAGTGATGATATTCACGAGGAATATCTTAAATTTCATATTGATGAAATTCGTCAAACTTTGAAATAATTATTAAACTATCTTATGTAAACAGACAAACACAAGTATTTTAAACTTAAGAACTTATTTAAAAAACGTGTCACAATTTGGTCGCGTGGGTTTTTGAAAAACTCGAATTTTATTAATAAAAATTTTATATTTACTTTCGCTTATTCATTTATTTTCTTTTCTAAACGATTTCTTTCATAGTTATTAAAAGTTTGAAACGATTTGAAGTTCAGAATTCGAATTTCTGAAAGCTATTCAGTATCTTTAACTTAATTTAATGCTCTACATGTATTTCATTATTGTTTGCTATTGTATTATTTGCTTATTTAGGTTATTATTCAAAGCGATTATTGTTGGATTCGATTCGAAGAGAGAATTAAAACATCAATAAAAAAATTTCAAAAAAGAATTTAAAATAAAAAGGAAATGCCATCAATAAATCCAGAGAAAAAGAGCTTGAGTCCAATAACAGAGTCAAGAGACGAGAGGACAAAAGAAGAGGATTGGCTTGTTAGGTTCAAAAGACGTATGGAAGAAAGTAAGAGCGAAATAAAAGAAGTGGATCATCAATGCAATAAGAAAGAACAGCCATCATTAGTTTACATCCAACAACCAGATATTGAGAGTCTTGAAAAAGAAAAACATTCGCAAATACATAGCAAAAAACAGTTGAAAAATAAAAGCTTCTATAAGGAGACTTTAGTAGTTATCGTTGGTGCAATTGGATTTAGTGCTTTGGTTTTGTTTTTGTGGAAAAAATTCAAATAAATAATTTAAAAAATTAATATATTTTAATCAAATTCATATTTTAAATAAAGCATTTGATCGACTATTCGAGGACTTGAGCTCAAACTATGAATAGTGATGATTGTTCAACTGTCACTTCTAGCCTATGGTCAAGACAATTTCTTTATACGTAATCTGAGGCGAGAAAAACGATTGTAATTTTGCGCGAGAAAATGCAATAAAAAATATTTTTTAAAGTGTAAATACAAAATTTTTAATTAATATTCACCTCTTCCAATTCAATTTGTTTTTCGCTTCTTGGAATGGATTTGCCATTGACACAAAGTAAATTACCGCATCGTAGCTTTGAGTTTACACAATTCCAGTTTGCCATTGTTTGAGCACTGAACATATTTTTAAAAAGTAAACTTCAAATCTTGAATAAAAAATATTTTGCGAAGTTGCAATTGAATAAAGCAGAGTGAGAACAACCATAATGCAAATAAAAAATTTCTTTTTGTTGAATTCTTTAGATGTTGAAACGATGCCTGAATAATTCATATTCTAATCACAAACGGGCCAGCCTTTCTCTTTCTTAATGAAGCCAACTGAAAGTTTTTAGCTTATTAATAGAAAAAAGATCGATATTTTATTTTTATAGGTGTAGAAAAAATTGGCGTTATTTTCGATTGAAGCGGTTAAAACTAATTTACATAATTTATGAACTGAATACTAAAGCAAATCCACGGTTAATGAAAAAACTGAATTCTCTGATAGTCCATCTTATGCTATAGATGTAAGCACAGATTTGCTTTAGCATTAATTTAAATCTACTTATTTGATTGTTTAAAAAAATTGCAAGAATTATTAAAATATGATTACATACCTTTATGAACAAAACCAAATATTATTTTTCATAATTTTTAAAATAGAAAAAATTTATCGGTTTAAAAGTGACAAATTCAGGTTTCACGTGAAAGCGAAATCGCAACTCGTGAATTGATTATTTGTCTTTAAAAGCGCTTTGGTATCACGTTTTCTGATTCGCTTTTGGTACGCTTTTCAAACATTCAATTCACATACGCTTCAACCTAATTTTCATTTCTATTTTAATGATAAGCAAAAATTTAAATATTGAGTAATTTACAAAGAAAAAAGTATTAAATTAATTTACTATTATTCAAATTAGCATTTAGGGAGCGTGTTGGATAACGGGTAACGTTGTGAATATTGCATAATCAGCTTCATTTTCGAAATTACTGTTATTAATTATGATAATCATACGTTGTGTATTGATTAAAATTTTATTCTCATTTTGACTAAATTATCACGAGCGAAAATTTTTTCTTTAAATTCAAAAAAAGAATCTCTCTCTCTCTCGATTTCGGACAAACAAATCGTGAAATAAATTGTAATGAAATTGAAATTAAATGAATTTAAGAATAAATTAAAAGTTATGGCTTCGCGGTGAGTGTATGAAAATGAGTATTGAGTGTACCAAACATGATGAGTTTTGCAAGCTTTATTTGCTGTTTATTGCATTTGAAGCTTAATTGAACCACGAAGGCAAACTTTCATATCGTTTGCGTGAATATTTTTATTTTTGCAAAACGATCTAGATTTTAACTATCTATCTAATCATTCTTCTTACTCATCAATCTTTGCGCGACACGCGATTCGCAATGCACACGTATTACTGTCTTGCAGTTCATAACTTTTTTTACTGTAGTCAATTTATTGAAAATTAAATTTTTATTAGTCTCTTTGTTCATTGAATAAACTATTTATTTTGATTCTTATTACTTCTGGTTTTATCGTTTCTATCGCTTTCTTTAAATCTAATTAAATTATCTGCTAAAATTAAGCTATAATTAAAATAATTTATTTAATATGATTTCAAAAATATGAGAGCAATTCATGATCTGATTAAGTATGACCTAAAAAAACGTAGCAATAATTAAACACCATGCGTATAATTAATAAAACATTTGTCATTTCTTCGTATATGAATGTTGAAAAAGTTTACTTATAGATTCAAAGTTGTTGCTGCTCGCATCCATATTCAAATGCTCAGCGCAAAAACAAATTGTGATTGTAACTCAACCGAATAAATGGTGTTAATGATAGTTACTTCCACTCTTTACAAAATTTCATCTTGTAAAAAATCGATACTAATATCAAAATTATAGTTACGGAAGAAGAGTGCTAAAAGTAAAAATCCAATAAGTTTCTTACCTTTTCAGCTTTATCGATGCTTCATCATCGAATTGTTTTCGGTTTTTTATTTAGATTAAAATGTATTCATTGCAAGAGACGACTAATAACCAAAGAATTTTTTGCGCTTTGAAAAATTTTACGGTTTGAATGTCTCTATAACCTAATTAGCCTAATTGATGCATTTATAGCAATCAGAGCTAATTCAATATTCATAGATGCTTTTTCAAGTTTTTTAATATCGAAATAATTGTATTGGGATTATGAGAACGTAAAAAATTATTAATTGAACCTATAAAGCATACTTGGAATTTAAATGAAAAATTGTGAAGTTCAAATTTTAAAATGAGCTTTTTTCTTTGCTCTCTATATTTTCTTGTTTCAAATGAAATACTGTTGAAAGTGAAATAAAAATCCAGTGTTGCAACTTTCAAAAATATCCATAGAAATGTTTTTTGACCTAAATTATTTAAACTTAGCTTTTAAAATAAAATAATTACTATTGAATATAATTTTAGTTACGTAAATCTACGTAAATTACAAAAAATTACGCTCGCTCAGTGTAATTTTATATTTTTATTGTAAATAAATTTAGACAATATTAAATTGCGAAAATATATACTCACTTGTCATAATTTCACTTTTTATGCTTGAACTGAAAAATGACTGAAACGCACAAGTTTTACTAAGCAAAATCATCCGATGGTAAATAATGTGGTATGAGTTTTGAGGTAAAAACTAACAATAAATACAAAAAGATTCATTGAGTTATGGTGAAATGTAAAAAAAATTACGAATATATATTAAAAATTTTAAATACTAAAACGTTAAGCAAAAAATCTTTATTTCATCCTTGAAGAATAATAAATTATTACAAATTCTATATGCGATTTGAAAGAGCTTGGAAAAAGCATACATACAGGGTAGATTTTAAAGAACTGCGTTGATACGAATTGAACAGCATTAAAGTTTTGCAGTTTTATAAAAAACGCCCTTTATTCTTGTATTTAATGATTTAGAGATTTGAATTGTTTTAATAGTTAGTTGAGTTTTTTTTTAATTTAAAGCATAAATTAGTTTAGTTAAATAAAGTTAAAGTTTAGTTTAGTTAGTTAAAGTTAAATTAGATTAGTTATTTACACAGTCAAATGCGTCATTCGGAAGGTGAGAAGATTTTTTCACAACGCTGAAATGTCAACTCGCATAACCGTAATAAACTATCGAACTAAACTGTGGGTAATTTTCGGCTGTACAAACATATAATCGAAAGAAAAATTATGATTCGATAAATGAGATAAATGATGATGGGCATAATTCTTATTTTGATTATTTTATTGAATATTTTACTGTATTTATTGATTATTATCGAGTATTTTACATTATTTTACATAATTTTACACTTAAATTTACGTGACTTACTGTACCAATTTATTTTTCACATAAAATAAACATCCCTCGATGTAAACAATCTCATAATTAGTTTCGGAGAAAAGTTTCTATTCAGATTAGTCAAGTAGTAAAAAAAACCGATTCTCTTCAAACGCTTTATCGCAAGAAATGCTGGAAAAAAATAATTGGAAATTCAAATTTAGCAAAAATCAAAACATAAAATAAAAGAATTAAAAGAGAAAATATTGTCGATTTTGCCATCGCGAATTTAAGTTTTTAAATTAAGCTTTTCACTTACACAATGGCACCCTTGACGATGATTATGACAACGTTTGATCCGCTTACAGTTAGATTTCTTCAGGTCAAAACAGCGAAGTTTTTAAGATTTAAATCGTAAAAGATAAAAGTTTTCTGACCTTTCACTTTCAAAATGTTTAGTTTTGATGTTATTTGTAAAAATGGGTTTCAAATCGTTCATTTTGAGACTCGTTAATTTATTAGCGGTAATTTTAACTTGTTCATTTAAAGTTCAATTTGCATATTATCTTAAAATTATGGAAAATGAATTTTTAGTCCGATAAGATAAAATAATGAAAATATAGAAAGAGGAAATGAATTTAGAGCTATGAAGTCGTTGAATTTTTTCCTCAACAAAGCCATTAATTCGTTTTAGATTATTATTGAATTTTTTATATAGAGCTTTTATATTTATACTAAAAGTCTTACAAAAAGAGAGAATATGATTTGATGAATAGTCTAATATGTTCCGACTTAAATCATTTCACAAATGATAATCTTTACTGTAAAAATAATGGTTCACTTTCGATTTAAAAATTAAGGCCGGGCTCCGACTCGAGAACTTTTACGTTGATTTTCATAAAAGAAATAATTTATTTTCATTTACTCATTAATTTTTTGTTGATTTTTGTTAACGAATGGATTGTCATCTTTATAGACTTAACTCATTCTCATCAAATTGTCTGAGCGCTAAGATGATACTACTAATTGACTTGATTTTCAGAACTTTTTTAATGTAATTTTTATAATTTTCATTTTAATTTTCAAAAAGTGAATAATCAATCTATTTAAACTCAAATCTACTTATTTTGTTTTCTACTTACGTATTATTTCAATTCATAATTATAAATTCTCTTTTATTTTATATTTCTATACCGCATCTGACTTATTAATATTTTGTCATGTGATTACGTATAAATTTCCGAAACAATATTTTGTGAAAAAATAATTTTCAAACATTTTTAAACCTCTGTATACGAAAAAATTTTGTCATTTTTATTCATTTTTCCCAATTTTTTTTTTAATAATAAAAATGATATAAAAAACGCATTTTTAAAAGAAAGTTTTATTTGGCTTGAAAAAACAGATTTAATAATAATTTTTCATGTTCAATTAAATTTTTTTTTTATACAAGAGGAAAAGGCAATTTATTTGGAAATTTGTGAAGATTAAAATAAATTTATTCTGTTGTTAGACTTAAAAATCGTCGATAAATGTGCATAACTTGATTTGTGAGATATTCTTCAATAAAATTGGTTTTGTGGCTCTCAAAGTTGACTGTTTGTAAGTCTAACGACAGAAACGACAGAATGAATAAAACATTAAATATTCAAAATTATTCATATAAACCATACAAGTATAAGATATAAGAGTTCAACTTTCCTTGATTTGTAGAGTAAGAATATTCTTACAAGATGAAAGCAAAAATGAGCTTGTTTTTGAAATAAAAACGAAAAATTTGAGTCATTTATCTGACATATTTGACTTGACCTTAGTCTGTAAAATAATTTTATGAAGCAGAAACAATTAAAACAAGAAAATTTGTTAAATTGAGTTTCATTTACTCAAGAGCGATTATCACATTCATACTTTTATTCGATATTCAAAAATGAATAACATACAATAACACATTTATCAATGATGTAATAATACATTGTAGTAAACGTTGTCGAACAAAGTGAGAGTAGATAATAATTTAAAATTGGATTTTAATAAATCGATTGATATCAATCTTCGTTTAGAATAGGGCGATTCGAATTTTAAATATAGTTAATAAAAGTGAAAATAAAGAAGTTGTGCAAGTATATATCACATCACTCGAATTGAAGTCTCCTCTATTCCTTCTTGAATCAAAACGAGCGCTTGTACGTCCTGTTCGGCCTGTGCCCAGACCAACTCCTCCTCCTCCTCCAGCAACACGTCCCCCACCTCTGCCTCCGGAAGCTCGCCCTCCTCTTGGCGATCGCTTAATCCTCAGAATATGATCATAGAGTTGAGAAATTTTGGCGCCATTCGCATGTGATGATCTAAGTGCTGTGCACAACGCGTGAGGATTGTTTCTATGAACTGGATTACAGTCGCATTTCATATGGTATCCGATTAAATAAATAAAACTAACGCACAAAAATAAACGCATTGCAGAGATTTGGTCTACTCTTCAGTGTAGCAGGTTTGAAAAATTTTGCAAAATGATAAAACATCGAATAAACAATTTTTTCTGCTTAAGCAATAAAAAGAAAAAAATTGCTTCTCACATTTCTTTAAGCAGAAAAAGTTTGTTTGCTAAATAGTAACAAGTTGCAGTCGCAAACACGGCTTCCGTTCACATCGACAACAATGTTCAGACACGCATTTCACTCCTGGTAATCGCGTTTTCACCGAACGTGTCCAGCGCACCAATCATAATATCCTTGGTTACGCGAAGACTGTGATTATCAAACAAAGTCAACTCATAATCATAATTAGCTTTCCACTCAGCTTCCCGCTAATTTATTGTTAGACCTATGGTATTTCATGCGTCATTCACCCCTTTTCTCTAACTGATATGTTTTTGTTGCCTCACGAATCGCAAAATTACAGGCTTTGCAACCTATAAAAAGCTACTTTGAAGTGAATTAGTTAATTATTAATCTAAATGCAGTATCACAAAAAATAGAAAGCAACTGACACTCATCTTCATTAATGAAAGAAACAGGTTGCATCCGTAATTCGAACCATAGTCAAAATCGAAACATATTTTCCGAGCAAAGTCAGAAAATAAACTTAGAAACTGCGAAGTGATGTCTTAAAATTTTTTTTCATCGCATAAACTTCCAATCGAGAGTCCCTTCAAAAATTTATCTCACTAATATGTTTTAAAAATTTAAAAATCTGTTCACTTGTTTCAAACTGAATACACTTCGGACAAAAATTAACATTTTAAATTGAGAAAATTTACTAACACTAAAATATAGCGAAGTGGTTAGAGTGAAATTAGTTACCACACCCAAATCAGTATTGTTGAACACAATTTATATTCAAGCTGAATTTTAATTTTTTTTTTCGAATGTGATGAAAAATTTGGAATATAATTTGGAAAAAGCAAAAATGCAGAATTATAAATTTTAATTTCGCAATGAACTTGAATTATGAGCATCACAATTACTAGTGTGGTTAGTATTAAATCGTGTTACTTACAGCAACCCAGAAATTTGTTTTTAGTTTCAAATCATGATTTTTTATTTTTTTATTTTTCCTTTCGCATAAAGACAAAAAGCAAAATAAAATGATACACTTAATATCATTAGTGGCTTAATAATGCTTTTAATTCATTTTTGTAATTATTATTGTTTTTTTTTCGTTTGACATAAATATTAATGATATTGTTCAAAAGCGAGTGTAATTGGACACAATTATACTTCATTTATGTATCTAACATTAGTTGAATACAAAATTGCAATCTGAATATTGTATTTTATGAACTCATTCAGCGAGACACGGTTTACAATTAAGAATAGCGCTTACATCGCTATTTCTGCTTCAAAGCGTGTAATTTTTAGCAAAACAGAGAAATTTGAAAGCTAGTACAAAAATCGATTCGTACAATTTTCTTGTTTCATAAGTTTTTTTGTAAATTATCCAACACGTTAGTGGTTAAAATCTAAAAAATTGAATTTTTTGAATTAATATAAAAACTCGTTATCAAAAACTGTGAAAACTGTAAAGCAAAAATAAACGAAAAATTGCGACAAAAAAAATTAATTTTGGCACAAAAAACAAACGAAAGCACGTTTTCGCGAACGCAGCGACCGCGATGAGGAGAAGACCCCTAAAAGAATGAAACCATTTCTTTGTTTTAAAAAAGTGAAACTTTGTGAAAAGTGAAATTCGAAAACGAACGCCGAAAACGCGACCGAAATGCCGCAAAACGCGAAGGCGGCCCTCAATTCGAATAAAGAGCAGCAAAGGGGCGCCGCTTTCAGCGACGCGAGTCCGGTGAATTTCATATACAAAACAATGGTCGAAAGGGATCCGAAAAAGCGTAAAGTGAAACCGATCGAAAAGGGCTTCGATTTGCTATCACTCGAGTTGGCGGACGATGAGTCCGACGATGAGGATTATAAGCCGCGTGACTTCGATGAGGATGACGACGACGAGGAGGATGACGATATCGACGATGTCGAAGAGGAAGGCGAAGAAAGCGATGAGAGCAGTGGAGACGAGCGCGTTCGAAAGGAAAATTCTTCAGTTAAAATTAATAAAGAAGCGAAAGACCGACCCATCGTCAACTCGACGACTGCATTGCAAAATCAGGTCGAAAGTAGTTTCAAATTTGATCTGCCGACGAAAGTGGTAAAGTTATTGGTTTGTTCAGTTTGTTTGGGCGACGTTTCACACGCAAATGATGAGATTGGTAATTTTTAACGTTATCTTTTATTGGATTTAATTGAAGAACACTTTTTATCTTGTAGTTGAATGCGATTCATGCGGTATCACCGTTCACGAAGGCTGCTATGGTATTACAAATGATTCCGATAACGACAACGAGTCGATTCACTCAAATGCGAGCTCCTCTTCAACTGAACCTTGGTTTTGTGATGCGTGTAAAGCGAATGTCACCTCTCCTATTTGTGAACTGTGTCCAAACACTGGTGGGATTTTTAAACAGTCTGAAGTAGGGCGTTGGGTACATATTGTTTGTGCGCTGTATATTCCCGGCGTCGCGTTCTCGGACACAAATCGTTTGACTGGTATCACGCTTTTTGAGCTACCATACGATCGATGGGGATCAAAAACCTGTTCACTGTGTGAAGATGAACGTCTTTCGAGAACAGGAATATCAATTTGCTGTGATGCTGGGATGTGCAAAACGTATTTCCACGTTACTTGCGCTCAATCTCAAGGCTTACTATACGAAGCTCAGAATTGTGACGAAACCGAACTAGTCGATCCATTTTACGCACATTGCAAGCTTCATGCTGGCGATAAAAGTCGGGTAAAAGCTAAACGTCGAAATTTTCTTGCTTTGCAATCAAAACAAAGAATTCGGAGTCAGCAACAACCTGGTCAATTGAGTGAAAGAATCACGAAAAAGCTCAATAAAGCCAAAGAGAAATGGAAGATGGCAAATTCTGTTCGCTCTCCACCTTGGGGTAATAAATAATTTTGAATTTGTTATTCTATGCTTACCAAAATCATTTATTCCAGTCCCAACTCAAAAAATTCCTCGAATGCTGATAACCTGTCCGTCTGCAGTTCGCAAACTTATCAGAAAATCAGAGCTTCTTGGTTTAAGTCCTCAAACTAATTACATTGCGTCTCATGACATCGATGTACGCAGGAAATGGTATATTCCTCCTGCATTTTCAGTTGAATTTGTTAGCTATTATTTAGGTAAGAAATAAAATGAAATGTTTCTATTATTATTTTTAAACTTTCAGACCGCAATAATAGGATGAACTCAATGCAAAAAAGGTTAACTGAGTTAGAAAGTCAAAATCGACAGCTTAAAGAATTAGATGAATGTAGCAGAAAAAAATATGAAGAGGTTAGAAGTTATCAAATTAAATGAATTATCTATTCTAAATGATTTTTTTAGCTTCTTAAACATTGTGATACTCTGAAATCAGAAAATTCAAAATATAAAGCTCAAGCACGAGATTTATGGGCAATATTGAATAAATTTTCGAAGAAAAGTTTAAGCATACCTAAAATCCTTGAATCGCCTGAAGAAAAGAAACCTACAAAGCACGGAAAGAATATCGATGGCAAATCAGATTCTATTAACGATTCTTTTCTCTCATCTACAAATTCAATTGTCCTCAAAACTTGCGGCATTTGTCGTAAAACATCAGATCAGCATCTTTTGGCGCTTTGCGACTCATGTAAATTGAATTACCATTTATACTGTCTTGATCCTCCCTTAACAAGAATGCCAAAGAAAACAAGATTCGGTGGTTGGCAATGTTCTGATTGTACAGAGAAAGAAGACACACAAAGCGAAGAGGCTCAAAGTTGCGACCAGAGTCAAGTTGACACTCCGAGAAAGTTGCGAGAACACGTTAAAGGACCAAATAAATTCGTTCCCGACGCCGACGCCGTGCTCACGAACTCAGGTCAGGCAATGATGAAAAAGCGGAAATGGAAAGCGAATGCAAGCGGCAAAAAGAGAGGAAGAAAAAAGAAAGTGAATATTATAATTGGCAATAGTATTGATGAACTTTCAAATGCCACTGCCAATGGTTCTCTTTCAGTTTCGCTCGAAGAAGGCGAAGTATCGAAGAAACCGATTAAAACTGAAGAGGACTGCTGCAAATGTAGACAGACAGAAAATGTTCGCAACTTAGTGCAGTGTGATTCGTGTTTCTTATTTTACCATTTTTCTTGTTTAAACCCTCCTCTTAAGAAATCCCCGAAGCGACGAGGCTACCAGTGGCTGTGTGATGATTGTGGCAGTGAAGATGATAGTGATGAAATAGAAGAATCCCAAGACGGCAACGATTTGCACGATTCCGAATGAATGTTTCCTTTTCATACTTTGTGTACATTTGTAATGCATTTAATTAATGTCATTGATTCGAAAACATACTTAAATTTTGAGTACAAACCGAATTAATTGTGAATCAATCATTTCTTTTCTTCGTAAATGTCGCTCTTATTTCGTCAAAAGTAAATTATTTTTCGTAAATGAAATCATGAAGTTTACTTAAATGATGAACGAATGGAAGGAGCCGTTTTCCAAAAAACTTTTTCCATAGTCTGTCAATCAATGACAATAACAAAGAAGAGGATAAAATCCTTGAAGTAAGTGTTCAGCGTCAAAGGTAAAACTTCGATGGCTTCAATTCGGCTGTAAGTTTCAACGCGCGCATTTACAAATTAGAATTTACAGTTTATATATAAAGTACTCAATATTATTCACAGATTTTAATTGTTTCATTTTAATAGCCATATTTATGCGAGTTTACAATTTTGTTATCAAATTGGTGATATCTGAATTGGTCATGCTTTGCTGTTGCTGCATTAGCGAAGTACGAAGATTTACGCGCCTAACTCTTGCGGTGAGGTATTACTGAAACGAGCGTTATTGCTAACGTGTAATATCACAAGTTTATTTTTAAAACTACATATTTTGTAGTTTTATCATTGCCTTATTTCATGGTCGCTTAGAGGTATTTCGATGGTTTCCATTACAATGTTTGCTGAAAAATAATTTTATTTTAAATATACGAAAAAACAATAATCAATTGATATATTTGATGCTGTCGAAGACAATTACACCTTACTATTGTAACTTTTGATAGGAATGAGCTAGGACGATTAAACTTGATATATGGTGACCTTAGGTGATCTTTATTCTTATCTTGGTAAAGAGGGTCATCAGAGATCATTGAAGGTCAATATCAAAGCTTGAGTGTTTTCACCCAAATTTTGCATTTTTTTTCGAATTTTTCTCGCGTTATCGTGATTTGAAAAGGTTGGTAGCGAGGCTGAGCGGACATAGATGAAGTTCCTGGTAAAATTTTATTTTATTCACACTCTGAGGAAAATTCGAATACTTAAATTTCATTGTAAAGGAAAATGTTTGAGAAAATCTATCTGTAAAAAGAATTTGAAGAACTGTTCTTCTCAATGCACTTGTAGTGTAAATGTATGTAAAAATAAACGATAAAAATCTTTTAGTTTACTAAATCAACTCTCAATTCGATTATTCTAGTTTTTCAAATGTTTTCAATGATTCAATTGTTTATTATAAAGTTGTACATTTCTACTGTACTACCGTCAACAGAAAAAGGTTTCMTACAGCTAAATGAATACTGTATCTGTACACTGTGGCATTAATACAAAAACTATTCAAATAAAACACCGCTTTGAAACCACGTTTTTTGTTTAAATAAATCAAAATTAAGCATATCCAGTGTGACGTTTTATTAAATGAAGTGAAGTGTTCTTTTAGCTGTAGGAAACTTTTTTCTGACGACGGTAGTACAGTTTCTTGTACATTTCTAAAACTGTACAATTGTGCAGTTTTATTTATATCACAAAAATAATTTTTTAAACACTGTAAAAGTGGTAATGCCTTAAAAAGCTAAGAATAAACTTACAGTCTTTACAAATTCATTTAACCA
>NCKU01001614.1:0-24179 GCA_003675995.1 Dinothrombium tinctorium
CTTTTGTAATAATTTCAATACTTGTTGAAATATTTTGTGTAGGAATAAATGATTTAATTTTGAAATTTCGCAAAACGTTCGCGATAATTGTCTTGCATTCATTCATCGCGAATCGTTGACCGATACAATTTCGCGGTCCAGCACTAAATGGAACATAAGCGTACGGATTACGATTTGGGCTTTCATCGAAAAACCTTTCTGGAATAAATTCATTTGGATCTGGGAAAACTTCAGGATCGCGATGCAAAAAGTAAGTAAAGATTAAGATGGTCACATCTTTCGGTATGTTGTGACCACAAACTTTGATATCTTCGGTTGTCCTTCTAGCATAAAGAGGAACTGATGGATAGAGTCTAAGACCCTCCTTTATGCAACATTCGACGTATTTCAACTTTTGTAAATCTTCTTCGGTCACATGCCTTTCCACATCATCACCAAACACCTCAACGATTTCCTCATAGGCCTTGTTTTGAGCTCGTTCATCATTGCCGAGCAAGTGTAAGGTCCATGAAATCGCTACTGCAGTCGTCTCGAAGCCCTCAAACATGAAAGTATCTACTTCTTCACAAACATCTGCGAGTGAGAAATCAGACGACCCATCGGCTTTCAAACCATCTATGTGATTATTTATTAGCAAATCAATAAAAGCAACTTTCTTCCTTTTGCTTCCAAGAAATATCGTATCTTCGGCTTGTGTCCGCGTTTGATTGCCGTTCTTTGCTCTTTCCTCCAAAATTTCATTTTTACGTTTTTCTATCACCTTGAGCGAAAAATCGTGAACTAAATCAACGCAATTTCTGAATTTTTTGCCGAATTTAGTGTGGAAGAAAACGAAATCAAACCAATACTTCACTTCGATAAAACGAGTGAAGATACTTTCATTTACAAAAACGATCGCATTGACGTAATCTGATTTCGGATTTCTTTGAGCATCAACGCAAACACCCATCGCTGTTTCGCATATTGTATCCAGTGTTGTCAATGGTATGTATTCAAACAAATTCACCACTTTTCCATCGTTATGTTTGATAATGTCGACTAAAGTCATTGAATGCTCATTCATGACTTTCAGAAAATCTTGCAGAATGCGGAAATGAAAGGTCGGTGTGAGCATCTTTCGTCGGCCTTTCCATTTTTCTGGAGCACTCGTTAAGAGACCGGTGCCGATCCACGTTTCAAAGTAGCGATATTCGGGAGCTTTTTTTAATACTTTGGAACTCGATAAAATCGCCTATAGTGTGAAAACAAATCAAAATTTTGTCATTTTTCATGTTTCAATAAAAAATACGCTCTGCTCAGTATTATATTAATCGTCTTTATATGTTAACCTCATATATTAGATTTGAAAACATGTTTGCTATAAATTTTATTAAGAGTTAAGTTTTGGATTATTAATTCTATCGCGTAAATAAAGATGCTTGCCAAACTACTTACTTCTACTGCATCACCATTTGTTAGAGCAACATATGGAACCCACGTTAACCACAAGACAGCGATTTTGCTTTCTCTGTACTCTTCAAAGTACTTCGCAATAGTTTGCACAATGTCTGTTCGCATATTTTTAATAATTGAAAGTGAAAACATTAGAACAGATTTTTAACTTACGATCTTGTCTGTCCATGCCCGGTGGTTGATCTAACAATAACTTCAAATGGCCGTACAAGAAATGCGAATCTCTAACTTGTGGCAATTTTCGTATTTTTAACAAAAGTCGACAATACTTCTTAATAATTAAGAATAACAGAGATAACGCAAATAATTTCAAAACAATGCTCAAAACGTAAGTGACAATTGCCATTTTCACCTATTTCGGGTCACCAAGAACAATGAGTGAAAAGTTGGTTGCTGAATGCGTTTTAAAAAGTGTTTATGAAGCTAAAAACCGATTCGAAAAGAAAACTTGTCAATTGCGTTAACATGCGCCGTTGTTGTTTTTCAACACCGACGTAAATAATGTAGAGAAATAAATTTATGTAGAAAAATAAGGGAAATTCGTGAGTTTAAGCAAAAGAAAGTTACCAGTACGCCGTGAACGTAAAGCGAAATTTTTTCACTTGTTTCTCTTTGCTAATTACAATTTTCAATTCAAAAAATCTTCTTTTTGAAGAATACCTATTTACCGTATTCCCTATCTTTAACAGACATTTAGGATAAACTGAAATTTTCAAATAAAAAAGCAAACTTAAACTAATTTTATTTTTATAGAAAATATGCCATATTTCTCGAAAAGTCTCGATGGGTTCTTATTTTTTTCAAGATTTCAAGACCCAGTCGTTTATTTCAGAGAAAGTTATTTTAAATGCGATAATTTTAACAGAAGTTAGGAGCAAATGAACATTTAATACATTTTGGCCTTGTAACTCATTAAGACAAATTTAAAAGTTTGTGACTATTGACACTTTTGTTACTAAATAATAAAATAAATTTGTTTTAAAAAATCTCATCAAAGATATGTTTTTAAAAATAAAATTTTTTATCTGTTTTTAAAATAAACTAAAACGGAAAACTTTAAATTTTGAATATTAATTACAAGAAATTATTTGAATATGAGCTATTGTTAATTCAAAGATGAGGTAAATCTATCTACTAAACTTCATTTAAGTTCTATTGCGCCTTCTCAAAATAACAGGTCATTCGTTCGTTTCATTTTCAAAAATGAAATGAACAATGCAGATGAGCAATGAGTGAAGTAAGATAAGACTTAATTATTCTAGTGAGATCGTAAGACAATTATAATTTCTTTGATTAAATTTAAAGGAAAAATTTACAAAATTATTTTTTCACTGCGTAATTCTATTAATGCTTAATTTTTAAAGATATTTCAAAAACGTTTATTAAGTACTTCACAATAATATCGTTTTATACAGGGTGTGTGAATTAAAACGCAACACATGTTTCATTGAATAACTCGAATATTTGAAATCGTTTAATGCTTATCTTGTACTTATTTTGAAATACGGTTTTCGCAACGCATTTTGACATTGGATTCCTCGAAATCACCGTTATAATTCTCAATTCAGCGCATTACCCATGAAAGCATAGTTTTTCGGTAATTATCGAGTTCTTCTGCCGAAATACTACTGATTTAAAGTGTGATAGTAATTTCTAAATCTCTAACATCTCCATCTTTCCATTTCCGAACTAATTTTACACTATTCTTAAAAGAGTGCGGTGCCAAATCCGCACTCCGAATATCAAATTAAGGAAAAATCCTTTGTAATTTATTTATTTGCCAAATTTTTTAAATGAAAAGTCATTCACGCCTTTAAACATATCGACAGAAGCACCAGTTCATTGAAAAAATAATTTTTTCTCACCAATTTGAGGCTTTTTTAAAGAAAATGCTCCTTATCATAAAAATATTCATCAGCGGTTACAGTGTCCGTCAAGAAAATCAGGTCTAACACACTGAAAAGTAGAATTATACCAATTGCCGATTTTATCAGCATAAAGATAAGTTTCTATTTACTCTCTTCCATCATTAAACCCTTTAAGCGGTTTTTTTTGCCGGTTTTTTATCCGCTTAGGCGACCATGTACTTCTTCTGTAAAAAATATGCCAAAATTTCATTGCCGATGTAAAAATGACCTATTTTATTTATAAATTTTGACATGTTGACCACATTCGAGCTCGATAAAACAAATCCGGTGTTTTACCCGATATGGCTTTAAGCCGGATTTGTTTGCCGTTTGTCGTATAGTCCCGAATCTTAATTTTTAAACTAAAAACCTTTTCAATAATGACTATACCTGTGATGTTATAAAGCTTTCTTGGACCTAAATGACCTGATTTTTGGGGAATTCGGAATTATCTCGCTCATGCGACAAGTGTCGGACAGAGCCATTTTCTTGAAATTTTTTCAGCGTTTTTGATACAGAACTTTTGTTTGCATGTTCTTCCTTCATTTAATCTTTCTTAATTTTAAAATTGCTTTTGTAAAGTTGTTTAATTCAATGCTTTTATTAACTAAAAACAAGCGTTGCTCATTTGAAAATGGCATGTTTGCGGAAAACGCCGTAATTTCGGAACGCATCAACCGATTTGTTTATTTTATGCGTCATTTTGTGTTGCGGATGTTCTTGCATAAGTATGTGAAAGATCATTTTTTTGGTTTGACCGGTAAAAAGTTGTACGACTTTATATGTGTTGCGTTTCAATTCACACCCTGTATCTTCCTGATCGACAAAAATAATTGCAAAAGGAAGTCAGAAATAGTCAATAAACATTTTTGTTTTGACAGATTTTTAGGCAGTATAATAGTCTAGTATAATGGTGAAACATTTGAAATTTTGCTATTTATTCTGTAAAAAATTTTGAGTTTTTTCTTTTTGCAACAAAGAAAATCATTTTGCAATTTTGTAATATTGAATTTTTATCAGCATTTTGTGTGGAAAAATTTAATCAAATAGCTCGCAAAAATTGCATTCTATCGTGCGTGCAGTTAAAATCTAGAATTGCTTTAAATACTAATATCTTCCGAAAAATTGAATTAACTTTTAAATTTTTAAAAAATGCAAAGAAGCATTCTGTATCAACCATATATTTAAAAATTCGGTACTTCCTATGGTTTAAAGCTTATTTTTTCAAGTCGCGAAAATCAATATAAAAAAATATCTCTTGCCGATGTTTTTAAAATTAGACTTTGGTATTTCTATCAAAATCTAATAAAAATATTCAATACAAAAAAATGAAAAACAAACGAAAAATTTTTAAACAATTTTTTTCATAAAAATACTTTGGACTATTTTGCATTACTTTTTTATGATCTTAATCACTTGGTTATTTGAATTTTTAGACTTCAAAAATGAGTTATGAAATAATATTTATTCATTGTGGTTTAAAATTTTGATTGCCTCGCATGTCACAAATTAAATATTTCAAAGTTCGTAAACTTTATTAAACACTGACACAAAGAATTTTGCGACCCATGTCACACTGTTATCACTTATTTAGGTTTTATTTTGAATTAGACCTCAATTTTCTGATTGCGAACTATCGTTTGAATGTTTTGCTATTTATTCTGATGTCTTGTCTTTTTCAAGCCTAATTTCGATCGACAATTCATTTTTAAAATGAAATTGGCCAGAGCTATTCAAATTATGATCTAGAAAATGTAGGCTTCATATTAGAGTAAATTGTTTTATCTAAAAAGAGTACAAGCATCTAGAAAGCGGTAAATTATTTAGACATTTTCATTAAAAAAACAAACTTTATAATAAACACAAATGATTTCTTTTTGTCTCTGTTTCAAATTGAAAAATTTCTCACCAATTATGCAAAACTATTATCTCCAATAACCAGGATCGGTACTGAAATGAAAAAGTTCAATCATTTAAATTTAAAATCTAAGTCGTTCATTGAAGTCACTTCGACTATGTTTTTGTTTATTTAAATTAACTCAATTTTAGACATTTGTTAAACTCTTTAATTGCTCGCTTTGCCAAATGAACGTTCTTTGCGATACACTAACCAATGTTTTCTCTCAAAAGATAGCAGCACACAACGCACTAAGTTACCTTTTCAATCAGTCGATTTAATTGTTGCGTAAATATTATTAGCAGAGTGCGTAGAAAATTTTAAACATTTTATTGCTCGCACAGTTACTTGTAGCAGTATCCTACCCTAGAATCATATCTTAACCCTGGAAAAGAACTAAACGCCATTTTTCTTATCAATGTTATAATTTTCAAAAACATTCAATTTAAGTTCTAAAAAGTAGAAATTTAGAAAGCAATTTTATTTCGCATAAAAACTAACTGAAAAGAAGTTTAGAATCTTTAAAGAGCGGCTTAAAAGTTTCTTTTCTTAAATGAACTAAAGATCTTAATAAGAGATTTTTATGCAATTTTCTTTATTTAAGCATAAAATAAGGAAGCAAAGTATTAAACGAATTAGTCTGCTTTAAAAATATTTCATTCTTTCAGTTTTCAATTTTTTTCCAAACATCAGTTAGAAAATTAAGTAATAAAATTAAAAAATTTAACTATTTCATTAAAGGCTTAATATCTAAGGTCAGACATTCGTGCTCTGATTTTTATACGATTTCAACAGTTTTTTGTCAATTTAGTTTGTTCACAAATACCTCGCTAAAACTAATTTTTCATTCTCCCTATGCATTAACTTGTAATGCTGCAAAACCTTTAATCACGCTTGTCTACATGATTTTTTCTCGAATATCACGAATTACGTTTTTTTTTTAAGATTGTTTGACAGAATTGTTTCAGTTCATTTTTTCTCATAAATTCTTCAATGATTTGAAATTCAAACATCTTTTAAGCAATAATCGTGTTAAGGTTTGCAAAAAAAATTTGAATCGTTTTTATTATTATCGAGAGACAGCTATTGAAACGCCGTTTTCACGCTGTAAGGCAGTGCTTTGTGAACTTCGACTCATAAATTAAGCGATAAAGATTAGTTATGAAATTTACATGCTATGATTGAGTTGTTTTGACAAAATCTCCTGACTTTCGGCTTTTTTCTTGGTCAGAAATCTTGTTTTAAACATATTCGTATTCGTCATATATTAGTTTAAATTTTTACCGCCTGCAAATGTATCGATCTACTAATCGACTGTTTGAGTGAAGGTTGTAGGTCATTGTTTCAGAATTATGATATGTTAAGTAAAAGTTCAGCCTGAATCCTTCACCTTTCATTTAGCTCATTTAATTTTTTAGTTTTGCCCTTCAATTTCATAATTGTCTGTTTTAGCATCATTAAAATCACCACCGGCATAATGTAACCTAAAAAGCAAGCAAATTACGCTTGCAATCAATATATTGCTAAAACCAGACGAAGATTTGTTCTTTTTACCCTTTGGAAAATCGTTATGACCTAAAAATTTTTATTTCTTTTATGTGCAGCTTTAAAATTTTCATTTGTAATCACTTACGCTTTTGGCTAAAAAATTATTTTTTCTATCTTTTCTAATTAATTAACTTGTCTTTTCTCAATATTTTCACTTTTATCAAGTTTCGATCAACTATCGCATCGCCTGTCCAAACATTTTTTTATTATTTTGAAACTTTAGAAAGTTTTTTAATCAAAAAACTTATTTAAAATTAAAAATTGCCAACTCTCAACATCTTGGCTAGTCTCACATCATTACTTATACAATTTTTTACAAGAAGTACCTCTTAGTAAAAAATCACTCTACAGAAAGTTTTAGCAAGACGTGATAGTTTTTATCATTAATAGTGCAAAAGTTTGAGAAAATAAGTTGATTCAGAATTTTATTGAAATTAACTTTAATCGGCATAAATAACCGATTAACATGCACGAGGCTGAAGCTTTATTAGGTTTTATTAATAAAAATCTTGTTACTAGAAATTAGCTTGAAAATTTTGCTATTAGTTGCGAATATGATTAAGTTAACAAAATCAACAGCTTTCACAATCTTGCGCGTAAAAAGAATTAATATTAATAATTTTTGTATAGTAAGAAAATGAAAAAATGAATTCACTTAAGACAGCAGCAGAGTCAAAACTTAGAATATGTTCGAAAACTTTTTCGAAATGAATAAATAAATTCCAAATGAATTTGAATTTACAACCATTGGCCAATTTTACTTTCGACATACTTTTTTGAGTCATGTTGTTCGAAATCATCGTTTAAAAATTTGAAAATTATCGTTTAAAAATGTGTTTTATGAAAGCCTTCGAGTTAGCAGACGACAAATTTCTTACTCTTGTAAACATTTTAATTAACCTTTCAATTATTAATTCGATGGTTTTTGAAGTTGCTCAATTTCAAATTCAAATTTTTTTTTTTCTTTTTTGCTTTTGAAACCAAAAACACTGTTGAACAATCTTTTTGTTTTTTTCCTGCTTTGACATTACGTTTACTCTTTATTTTTTAAGAGAAGACCGCCTACGTTTGTACCTGATAAAATTCAAATTCTAAGAATCATTTGCATTGAAATATAATGTAAGAGTTTTTTTTGATTTATAGAGCTCGTTAAATTCGATTTGCGGGATACGAGCGTGAAAAAACTTTTTTCGCATCTTAAAAAAATTTTTTACTTTCTCTTGAAAAAAAGATTGATTATTACTAAAGGCATTCGCCCATTTTGCCCATTATATTGTTTAATGAGATTTTACTCTTTGAATCAACAATTAACAAAATTTTTCTTTTTTTTATTACCTTCAACGTTGAAGTTTTTTTATTTTTTAGCCTAGAGAAAATTACACATGCTTTCTCATATTATTTAGAATATTTTATCCTCAATAATCTAAGCTTATGAAATAACAATATTTTATTCTGTTATTTTTTTTTAATTTTATATACTTTTTAAATTCAAATACTAATGTTTTATGTTTTTTTGTGGCTATATTATTAGTTATGTGCTCTGTATCGTAGAGTTAAAAAGCGAAATTTTCCGTGAACCAATCAATTGCATGTTTCAAGATACTTAAATTTGCTGCGAAGGTAGACATGAGCCATCAGCATGAATGAATTTTTTTTTTAAATTTAAAGAGCAAGATTTTCATTTTAAAACGGTTATGCTTTGTTATTCTTCAAGTTTCATTCGCGAGTAAAGTTCGTAGCCGCCATGCGTGGGTTAAATTTAGGAAATTTTTTCTCGTTAACCCACTTTTGAATAATTTTCTTCGTCATGAATTCGTCGCAATCATAACTTTCGCTTAATATTTTTTTATTAGTGAATTTTTTATTTTATCGCTATAATAGCGTCAAAAGGGGCTAAGTTATTGTTTTTTAACAACAAAAGTTACAGAGTAATCATGAACTTAACTTTAAAATGATTAAAACGAAGTAATTTTTCTTATTTTTAATCTCTAATCAGATAAATTCTTCATTCTTTGAATTAAACAAATTAATGAAATATTCAGTTTTGATTCCATTGTTTCCATTATAAAAAATATGAATCCGCAGCGATCAACGTGTTTATCATTTGAAAGTAGGTATATGACGTTAAAACAAAAAATTATACTACCTACAACAATTAATTTTTGTTTTATATCCTCCGTACACTGCTTTACATATTTATGTGTAATTTGAATTTATCAAAACAATATTACAGTGGCTTCAAAAATTTTGTTTTCTTCTTTTTACACGATTATGAGGCTTAAACAGACTCAATTCTCTTTGCACATCTACTTAATTTTATTTGAATTTTAACCGAATTTTTTCATCAAATTGTTGTAAAATGAAATCAAAACTAATATAAAAATTATGCTTTAGATCACTAGATTGCAATCAACATAATTACAATCAATTAAATTAATCATAAAAGTATTTTCTGGCTTTGAATTTTTTCAACGAAAGAAATCGAGTCAATATGAGTTAAAAATAAACACTTTTCATAGTAATGAAACAGATAAGTTAATGAAAAGATTTAAAATTGAGAACTCAAGTATTATTAATCATTTTTTATATTTCTACATTTCTCATAAAATGATCGCTTTTTTCAATTTTCTTTTCACTCGATGAAAGTTATACCGTTGAACCGTTTTTATATATCTAGCCAAATATTTCGATTTAATGCCTTATTTTGAATTTCATAAATTTGAAACTTTGAAAAATATAAATTCGCATTTAATGGTTTTTTTAATCAATTCAACATCAACGATGCTTTCAATTTAACAACACCACGATTTTAAATGTACGCTCGTGTCCAGAAAAATCTTTCAACTTGTTGCTTTGCAGTAAAGCATGTTTTAAGTAAAGTGAAAGAGTTTTCTGGACACTAGTGTACCTTAATGTGTCAGAATTTTGATCGCAAGGCAAATCTTTAAGATTTAAGATTTTGATAACTGTTACCGCATTTATTTTAAAGAACTTTGAATATGAAAATTTTTTGTATCCTGTGTCGCATTACAATAAATTACCACTTCTTCAGTCAGAAATTTTTCGTAATTTTTTTTTATTAAGCATTGAAATTAGATAAATGTGTCTCGTTATGATTCGACTGCTGTGAAACTTATGTTTTTCACAGATTGTTAATGTTTTAGTGCGAATCATTCTACTGTGACTCCTGATTTAAAGCAACAACATTCCAGAATTAAAGTAATAAATTGACGTCAAATACATCAGTATTATCAAAATTTTCTTTCAACTTCCTTATCACTTAAAACGATTTGATTTGCATTTAAAAATATTTAGAAAAACGGCAAAAAGCAATTGAGATATAATATTTCTCAATATGTTTAATTTCGAGAAATTTGTTAAAATTTTTATTCGCATTTATTCGTGTAAACTTTGTAATAAAATTCGAGTGAATAATTTGATAAGATGACGACTAAAAAATTTATGTTTTTGATTGTTTTTTAAATTTATATTCATATATACGCTCTCGGAAATAATAATTTTGCTCCATCATTTTCTTAATTAAGAATTTATATTATAGCGATACTTAAAGACAATGTTCTTAGAACTTTAATAACAAGTCGAACGCTATTATTTTAAGATAATAAATTGATTTAGATTTTGGGATTTTTATGTTATTATTTCCGAAAGTTTTTATTTCGAAAAGCAAAATTTTCAGAAGCGTTTATGTTTATTTAGGTAGCAATTGCTATTTTTTCGCATTCAATTTTAGTGGTTAAATTATTTTTGAAATATCTACCAGTCATAGATCTAAAAAATTTGCTTTCTTTCTTTAAAAATTGCGGCAAAAATTGTGTAATCTAACGTTGACCGAATAAAGCTCGACTTTGAGCATATTATATAAATTAGTTTGTTTTGAAGAAAACTTCGATCGAAATCATTGTCAAAGCTTTCTAAATATTTATAGTTTCGCCGCACCCTTTATTCATCTTGCTTCTCAGTCATCCTGCTTTCACTTTGCAAAACAACTAAATGCGGCGATCTTCCGTTTTTTTCATTCTTTTACCTGAAACTAGAACAGCGTCGAGACTCTTTTAAAGAAACGCCTAATTCCCCTTCATTTAACGTGACATAAATCTTATTTTATTTCGCTTAAAAGCATAAAATTCAGTAAAGCTGCGTTTTTTCAAAAAGAAATCGATATCAATTCGCAAATTTTATTGTATTTCTTATCTATACCTGAACACTGTCGAAAAAAGTGAAAAATTTATTTTCACCTAATAAAAACAATAAAAACTCGCCTTTTAGTTTTGAGCGTTTGCGTTTAACGAAAGACTCGTGCTTTCTATCAGTATTTAACGCTCATTACCTAATTTTAAATTTTCAAGCTGAATTGTTAACCATGAGAAATAAACGAAGAGCAGTATACTTGATATCTTGTAAAAAAGTCAACAAACAAGTAGGTTAGTCACATCATTTGCTCAATTATGTGAATTAAGTAAAAAACCAATCGCTTCAAAATATCACACTTATACTCCTAATTCGGACTTCCTATTAAGAGAAAGGACGTAATATTTTATATAATTACACAATTAGAGAAGACAAAATTATCTAAATGCATTAAATAAGATTACATAACATGAGAAAATAATTTTTTTAGTTCAATCATTCTCAGAAATCGCACTTTCTATTCAGGTTATATATAGTTCATTAATGTTAGTAATACCTATAAAGCAATCAAGATGTTCCAGTAAGATATTTGATATTTTTTAAATATTCATTTTGTATAAAAATATATTTTATTATCATGTGTTTAAAAGTAACTTTAGTCTATCAATGAAAAAAATTAAAAAGAAAAACCTCAATTTTTTTTCAATTCATTCTTAAAAGAAAGATTTTACCTAATCACTGAATGGAAGTTTAATTTCACTAAAAATTTAAAATTTTTTAATCGCAAATTAATTTTTTTTAAACAATTTTTTTTCTTGTTCAGAAAATGTCAGTATTAACGAAAATGAAACATTATGAATGTAAAACTTCATTCAAATTAATTGCTTGTCTCTGAATTCAAAAAGTTTTTTCAATGAATTTTTACTGATAAGACTGCCTTTTAATTAAAACAAAACTTTATTTAAATTCTTTATCTGTTTAAATGTTAGATTTTCAAGAATTTGAGCACATTAGGTGACCGACTTTGTAAAATATCTAAAACGCTTTAATATGCGAGTAACTTAACTTAATTTTTTCTATTCGTAATAATAATATCTCTATAACTCATAGTAATAGGCGGCGTTTTTGGATAAATTTTTTCACAAAGCTTTTAAAAAGAGAGAAATAATTTTATGAATTTTAGGACATAATCGAAAAAACTCATAAAAATGCAATTTCAGAAAGTTTAATGCTATTTTTATTAACGAGCAAAAGTATTAAATTTCAGACACTTCCGAAGCACGTAAGCTTTGACCATTATATTTTGTATTTTAGCATAGTTACCACGAAAATTTTTGGTTACAAAATTAAAATTGTAAACAAAGACAAAATTTTTTTCATTTCGTTTTTTTTAATCAAGAATTTTCAAAATGTTGCTTTGAATTTTTTTCCACATATTGATAAGAAACAATCAATAAACACTCTCGAAAATACGAGAAAGTGTGTCAAACAGTGATTATCACATTTAACCTACTAAAAAATTTTACAAAATGCTAAGATTGGTTATATGCTAATGTCTAGTAACTAAAATTCATATTTTTTAATCTTAAAATTTAATTTTTTTATCTGGTTTTTTAACTTTAAAACTCTATTCAAAAAATTCTTTTTAATGTTTTTTTTTATTTTCTCTTTTAGCTGATGAAATCAAAGTGTAGAGAAAATTATTATACAATCAAGATAAATAAAAATATTGTGATAGTAATTTTTAACAAATTTTATTTTATAATCAGAATCATTAAGATAAAAAGAGCAAAACAATGTTTGGATATGAGAGGAAATTGCGCGGCTTTACTTAAAATGAAAATGATCGCGCAATCATATTTATTAGTTGAAAAAAATAGAAGAAAAATAAATAAGGAAATACTAAAAACGTTTTTCATCTTCTTTAATTATTTTATTCACTTGACATTATTTTTTCATTTCATTTGATTGACGCTTTTTGATTGAGATGAAAACTGGTGGGAAGTGAAATTGTTTTGATAACTCGTTCAAGAATTAAGTCAAAATAAACTTTTATTTGAATTGAAGTTGAGAAATAATTTGAAAAATTAATTTTTTTCTGTATTATCATTAATCTGATTACATCAAAACTTTAAAATGCTTGAAAAAAAACATTAAACAAAATTTTTAATGTCAATAATCAAAAAAAGATTAGCGAAACTCTTCGAAAAAAGTCCAAATCATAACTCCTTACAAAAAAATCTGGAGAATCAAAACTTCACTGAATTATATTTCATAATTATTATTCACATGATTATTTTTTGATGTGTATGCTATAACTATGCGCTATCATGCGCCTGCATCAACCTTATTCACAAACTGTGCAAAGTAGGAAACGAAATTCGACTTTCGAGCGTGTTCAAAATGAACCAATTCCTAGCTTTGTGTAAAAAAAAACTCGGTAAGCGACAATCAGAAAGTTCTCATTTACTTTCACATGAAAATAATCTCGACTTTTAAATTTCATCAATTCAATCATTACTCGTTTAAAGTTTTTAACTGACTTAAAAGCTCGTAATAATGTGGCGAAAAAAACAAAGACTTTCAAAACGTTAGTGATTACAATGAAAGTTGAGAAAAATCTTCTCATCAAAGCAAATCTCTGTTATAGAGAACGAGCAATTTGATAAAGAATTTTGAAAGTGAAATGTAGGCGTTATTTTTTCCTCCACTTTCCGTTAGGTCTGAAAGAAATTACTCTTAACTCCCTCAATTCAATAAACTGCTATAATTATTATTTTTTCATCTTAAAAAGCATTGTTCGCTTAAAAAATAAATTTCACGTTCCTGACTTTCACAAAAAATACAATGGCTTTCATTCGCATATTTTTCTCTCTTCAAGTGGTTCACTGTTTAGAGAGAAAATACAATTTAAACACCATTAAATACAAAAAATGCATTTAATATAAATAAGTCATTATCAGTCGAAATGGACAAAATCAAAAGTTAAGAGAAAAGCTACACGTGAAATTGATTTAAAAAGAATGTGGTCAACTTAATTCGCTATTTATTTACATGATTATGATCACATCAAATTTGCGATCATAAAATTAACTTTTTAAAAGGTCTACTTTAATCACTTTTATTTTCAATCAGACTAATCGCTTATTTGTGTTATAATCGTTTCATTTAATCACTTAGCCACTAAACATTAACAGTGAATTTTGTTTCAATTTTTTAATGCACATTATTCGTCGTTTGGTGTCACAAGAAGAAAAGTTTTTGACATTGATTTTAAGCTAATCGATAAGTAAAAAAAAACTTTTAAAACTCTGATTGAATTAGCTAAGCATTTGATCTCAACATATTAGCCAAGAGATCATTTAAAGTAAAAAATAAAATTAAATTAAAATTCTAAATTAGCTGTGCAAAGTTATTGCAAGAAAGTTTATCCTCGAATTTAAGGTAATTGCAGTTTTCTTATTTGAAAGCCTTGATTTAATTTGTTTCTTAATCCTTTTTTCTCAAATTTGAATTAAAGCGAAGTTTTAAAAAAGAAATTGTAACAATTGTTTTTTTTTACATTGATTTTCTCGTAATAATAACTTCACATTCTATAGGATAGTTTCATAATTTTTTTTATTATTATTATTGCTACTTCCAAATTCTTTTCTAATAATGAATAAATAAATAAATGGATTAAAGCATGAAAAATAAGAAATAAAAAAATTAAGCTGAGAGAATGAAAATAAAGTTAGCTAAGGTAATGAGTAAGAAAAAAAATTCACTCTTATAGCATTTTTCGTCCTTTTATTTGAAACTGATTTGCATCAGTTTTTTTGCTTCTAAACCTTGACACAAAATTTTGTCTTTATGCAGTCGAGAAAATAAACAAATTACATTTTACTAGGATTTTCGATATGTAAAAAAAAGAAAAGAATTTTTATTTCGACCAAAATGCAATGATTGTAATATCAACGCGACGATTTACTATTATTGTATTTTTAATAACTATAATAATACAGTAAAACAATAATAAACTGAAGTGCACGCATTGATATCATGTTGAAGAGTGCTGACCAACAATTCATATTTCTATAGCTTAGGTTAAGGTAAATTTCGTATTAAAAAAAAAAATGTTTCGCCAGAAAAAAGTAAGAAAGTACAAATGTTGGAAAAAAGTTTAATTTTGAAAAGCGTTAATTTTTTAAAATGCTTTGTATTGAAAATTGAAATTGACATTTGACTGTTGAAATTGCATATTCGAATGGAAACAATCGATATTATTCAATCGCGCAGCGATCAAAATATATTAATTATAAATATATGCTTTACAAAAGCTCAAAGAGTTATGAATGAAAGTTGAATTTAAAAAAAATCTTATCTTCAAAAGCTAAGTTACGAATTTCGAAAGTTAGCTCCTTTATATTTAAGTTGAATAACGTTAGATTACTAAGAAAAAAGAAAGGAGGGAAACGAATTTTTAAAGAGAACAATCACGTGTTGGTTCGCAGTTACCCAAATACCGAATAAGTTTTGTTGAATACACGCATTTTAAGTGTAGAAAAAAAGTTTTACTTCAAAGAAGAAAAGAAATGTTCGTGCATTTCGTTTATCACTCTTAGTTCGAATTCTGTACTCGTCTCTATTGCTGCTCCTGTTGCATACAGGTGTATCGAGTGTTCGCTTTTCGAGTGAAGCTGCTTTTGAAATTAAACAAAAGCAAGAAAATTGTGAGAAGTTTAGGTAGACACGGTTTCATTGTAAGCTTCTTATGTAAAAAGAAAAACTTTTTACTTATAAATTGAAAAGTAACACTTTCATTTTCTATATTCATATTTTTTTCTCATTTTATAGCTGTTTTCTTTTCAATTTGTGAAAAAAATTATGAATTTTCATACTTTAACTATTAAACGTTGAGTAAACTTTATCACCTAAATTTAAACGAAAAATTCTTTATTTTGCAGTGAGCAATCACCTCGATAGTGCGATAGCAATATTCGCTGGTTTTTTATTTTCGTCCCGAATTAACAAACATAGTACTCAATGTTTATTGAAAGAAATCGATACGGGCGATTTCTACTTTCATTTCATCTCTTTTTCTACTCAATTTTTACTCATTTCGTACTCTTTTCTCTTTAACTTTATCAAAATTTATGACTTTTTTTTCCTTTTTTGCCATTTAAAAATCAAATTTTTACAAAATTTCAATCAAACAAAAGCGAATCGAGTGAAACTAGTTTAGAGTAAATGAATTCATTCTCGTGCCGTTTCTAATCTTTATGATAGTTTTGTGAATTGAAAGTGAAATTTTTTATTTAAGAATTATTTTGTTTTATTAAAAAAAACTTCTATCAAACATGAAAAGGTAAGTCGATAAATTTTCTCGTTCGATTATTTCTTTTTACTTTATCGCAAATAATCCATATAGTGCCCTGAATGTTTTCATTTTAAAATTTATTTAAACGAAATCTACAAAACTTATAATGTCAAGCATTAAGCCGATAATATCAACTTAATTTTTAATTATCGCTTTCGTTTTTACGATTTTCTCGAAAATAATTACAATTTGTGATTTTTATTTTTATTTTCTTTAATCTTGACTGTCGCAAATTAAATGTTGCGTTGAAAAATGAACTAATGTTTGTTTTAATTTAACTAAATTGTCTAAAATTGTTTCGCAAAATTGAAAATTTACATGTTTCATTGCCGATATTGAAGCTTGCAATATATAATTTTTATTTGAAATAACGAATTAACAGTCAAGAATTGAATAAATTTTTAGAGCATTTTTTCTTTCTTTATTGTGTTTCGTTTTCACTTGAATTTTGAATAAACAAAACTGAAAGTAAAAAAAAAATAATTTCTAAACTTGAAATTTACGCTTTATTTTTTCTATTGAAATGAAAAGTTTTAATAACGGAAATTAAATTTTGTTTTCACTCGAATTTCCGAATTTAAACAATACCAATAACAAAAAGATTCGAGGAAATATTATTCTCAAAATTTAAATTTATTGAAAATTAATATTTTTTAAAATTTTTATTTTATAAACTTTTTTTTATTTAAGTAAAATTGCGTAAGTGAAAATATATGAAAAATTCGCAAAACAGCCGTTGGCGATCATAATCGATTTAAAAATGATTTTCTGTGCAAAATTTCAAATACAGTCGTCGCTGAAATCTCTTCTTTTTATCTAAACTGTGTTTCAACGACCTGATTTGATAGGTTAGGGTCAGATAATATGTTAATTTGCGGTTAAAAGTGAAGAAATTTTTTTTTGAGAAAAAATGTGAAAATTTTAATCAACGAGCATTGAAAATGCTGAGATGTCTATGTCTCCGAGTGAAGTCTTAAACTTTTGATTGCTTACCCATAAAAATCAATTTTTTTATGAAGTTGCGTGAAAATTAAAGGAAAGAATGCATCAATTCGTGTCTGCGTTACAAACTCTCATTAACAAAATTCTTAGTTATAAAATGCAGACGTTATGTAATGCCTTTTAAAAATATATGATGATGTTAATAAATTCAAAAATAACATTTTAAAATTATTTACTTCCTTAAAAGGTATTTTTTGGGCAAATTAGTGCAAGCTTTAATCAATAGTAATTATCTTCGAGCGCATGAATTCAGCAAAATCTTAAACACTTGTGAGTCTGAACGCTTTTGAGAGCAAGTTTTCTTATTATTGTTTTGCCAACTTTTTTTGCCTTATGATTCGATTCATAATTTTTACCGCAAAATAGTTTTTTTGTGCGAAAATGTCAATCAAAAAACACAATCTGTAAAGGAAAGAAGTAAACGATGAGAAGGTAATTGACCCAACAATGACAATTATCTTTTGTTCAATTTTAATTTCTGTGGCTGTGATTTTTAAAATAGTTTGTTAATAACAATATTTCTATACATTTCAGTTATTTAAGCTTTTCCGTTTACCGAAAATAATTTATGCAGAAATAATTCAAAGTTAAAATTATCAAATAAATTTATTTGAAGGGTGAATCTGTTCGCTCTGTTTAAAATTTACAAATTTATGCTGATTATTATTATCACTTGAAACGTACAACTTAACTCAAACTATTTTCTAAAAAGTTTTACTCGTTTCATATTGAAAAAAAATTAAATTCACTCGAAAATTTGAAAGTAAAAAAAGATGAGGATGTTTGTGGTTGCGCAAACTTCTACCTTGAAACGCGCCGGGCGTTTTCTCTCAACTCGTTAATTTTTCTTTTGTTGTTAAATATTTTTCTCTCATTTTAAATTTTTATTTTTCCTTCTATCATTTAGTTTACCTCATATTTTACTAATATTTTTGGCTTTACAACAATGGAAATCAAGTTTAAGTCAAAAATATGAAGCAAGCGTCCCAGGAAATTCACTGCATGCAGGTTTTGGACAAACATCAGAATGCGCAGTTGTTCTGCAAAGAACGTATATCAGTGGAAAAAGTCATTCGCCTTTATTCGGAGGATTTTTGAACGTCATAAAAGCGCCTGTGGGAAGGTACTAAGTCCTTCGATGTTTGTTGTTGTTTAAATATTTAACCCATTTTCCATTCAAAGTTATGAGAAGAAAGGAAATGTCGAAGAGATCTGCATTCGATATGTGGACATCAATAGAGCAGTTCAACAAGCAAAATATAAATTACGATATATTCGGCCACCTAACATCAATAGTCTTGAGCCAAGCATACCAGAAATTGCGGCGACGGGTGAATTGAATCAGCTCGTAACAAAGATACTTGCTCAACAGTTAGCTACGAATCTTTGTGAAAGCAAAACAGAAATCTAAATGTTAAACTCTATTTAGGTTTAAATTATCACCTGACGAAATACTTAATGGCTTGTCACTCATCGACACTTCAAGAACTTTGATATGGGACGAATGTCCTGCCCATGTGAAACCGATCCCATGCACAATTGAGCGATATCGAACGTATACTGGTCACTGTAATAATTTAAAACATCCAAGTTGGGGTGCAGCTAACACACCTTTCGTGCGCTTTTTGCCTCCAGCTTATTCAGATGGTAATTCATAGTTTATTTTGTATTCAATAATCACTTTTGTGCTTCGAACTAAATTAAGGCATCGACGGGCCGCGAGTGTCAATAGTCGATAAAGGGCCATTGCCCTCTCCTCGTCTGATAACCTCAATTGTGCACAAGGACTACGATCATCCGAATGCGGAATTATCCATTTTACTTATGAGTTGGGGTCAGTTTATAGATCACGATTTAACATTGGCGGCTCCTCCCCGAAGTAAGTGCATTTCAAAATCGAATGATCAGCTAACGAATTAATTTTGGCGAGTTAGTATAAATCGCTAAATCGATTTATTTGTTATCGCGTTTACTCTTCGCTCAAAATTAATATTCTCCCGAAAGCGAGTTGTTTTTTCGGCCTCATGTAAGAAAGGAAAACTAGCCAAGTCTTGTAGCGCTAAACCATCAAATTTGCTTTCGCTTTTTTTTCTTAATTCTTAATTTCAAATTTAATTTGGGTCGCATTCGTAAAAAAATTATCGTCATTTTAACATCCATAAATGGACGCGTGATGCTTGCATTTAATTTAATTTCGTTGCTAGAAAAGATACAAGACAATTTGCGATTATTTTTTGTTTTGATGATAAGTTAATATATTCATGAACGCGTCAAAAATTTTCAAAGCGAATTTTTGCCTGATTTCTGTTAAATGCGCCATTTACCTCTAAACTGTACGACGCTTGTCGTTACATTTGCATAAATTAAAAGTAAAAATAATGAAGCTAATTACTGTGTTTAGCAATGTCAAAAGGCTTTATTTCGTTGTCTGCGTTTCACACGCACGCAATCAAAAAGATAAACAGTCAATTTTAAATGGAAATTTAAAACGACTTATTTACATTGTTAAGCGATTTAAAATTAATATTTATCCGACTTTTTTGATTGATCACATCATGATTAGGTCGAAATGGAGAAAATCGGCCTCCTTCAGAATTATACAAAAGGAACATTATCGTCTGTATTTCGACCCGTTGAGTTCATTTTTGAAGGGCCTATAGCTCACACGGTAAGTATCCGACACTTAGAACCTTCAAAATTATACTCAACGAATCAAAATACAGAAAATGAGATTCCTTTTCTACAATTCTGAAAGGAGCCCATTTTCTCCAGTTCAACCCTTGATTATAATTATTCAGCTTTTTAAAGGGATATTTTAGCAATTCACTTACGAAGCTATTTATGAAACGAAATTAAATTTGTTTTTTCTTTAAAGTGAAAGTTTATTGTTAATAGTTAGCATTCAAATCAAATACATTGTCTAAAGCCATGTTGTGTTACATTCTGTTTGATGTCATTTTTTAATGAGCAAGCTTTCGTTTATTAACCTAAAAAACGTGTAAAGTTGACAGAATTTTGCTATTGTAGTAGATTTTTTCGGCTAGGGCAAAACAATTGCTTATGAATTATAATGTTTGGGATGAATGTAATTTATTTAAGTGTTTTTCGCTTTTTTTCTTCGTTACATAATTATTGTTTTTCCACTTTTAAGAGGAAGTTTTTTCTTCGATTAAAAAACAAACAAAAATTAGAAAAAATAAGAATTTTATTTTTAATTTGGTAAGTGAGCTTGATTTCTGACGAAGTTTAGTTTGTGGTGATGGCCAGCATTTTAAAGAATATTCTTAGACTCAATTACTATTTATATTTAACTATTAATATTTTAATTGGATTAGAAGAGAAGTAAATAAACGCTTTTGCAGTTTATATGCTCAGTGAAAATAGAACTGCAAGTCGATCATTTTTAATGCTGCCTTGCCAATTAATTCTGACTTTTCTCAAAAAGTTTTTTTAATTAATTAAGATAGATAACCGAAAAATTTCTTTTCATGTCACGTTACTTGAATAAACAAATTTTGAAGCAATAAATGCGAAAACGCATTGATTATAAAAACTTTTTTACACAGAATACTTTGTTCATTTTAAAATAAAATTTTCATGTTAAAAAATTAAATTGCAATCGTTAACTAGAGTCGGCGCTGAGTCATGTGACTATGCATTTAGGCTATCAAAATCAGTTTCATTTTGCTTAGACAGTAGCTGAACTCACAATTGTCTGCCCACGCTAGATTCTGACTCTTCTGGTTAAAGAATTCAAAACAAAGCGACTGTTAAGGTGGCTTTGAATCATTTAATTATTTTGGAAGCTTTTTAAAATTCAACGAAACTAAAAACCAAAAGAGTCAAACAATATTATCAACAAAACTTTTGAGAAAGAAGAAATATGAATTTCAAAAACTATTAAAACTTCGCTTTTTTAAAACAGAGTAGAGCATTATCGTTTGATCGACTTAAAAGCAAAAAGAAACATTGAAAAAACTAAGAGGGTTAAGAAAATATGACCCAAATTTCGTTTCACTTTCTTTCACATGTTGACCACGAGTTACTGAAAAGTTTTCGTTGTGAATTGTATGGCTATAATTTTTTTGCTTTTCTATACGAAAATTTAATTAACATTTTATACTGAATAGATGAGTTGGATCACGACTTCGATTGCTGTAGTATGAAACCTCATTTACGGCATCCATTATGTATGACAATGGAAATACCAACTCAAGATCCTTTCTTTTCGCATTATGAACGCACTTGTATGGATTTCAAGCGATCAGTTGCCGGACAGAGACCGAATTGCGCTCTTGGTACGATAAAAATTCTAAAAATTTGAAAATAGCTTTAATTTTATTTATGGTCAGGTCCCAGAGTTCATGTCAATACATTAACTTCAGCTATTGATGCAAACTTTTTGTACGGATCAACCGACGAATTAGCCAAAAGGTTGCGACTGTTTAAAGGAGGTGATTATTTGATAAATAAAGTAACTTCTCATTCTATTCTACTTATTCTCGATTTACTCTCCTTTTTACTTCTATTTTATCTGTTTTAAAGGTTTAATGAAGATGTGGGATAAATTCCAACAATTTGGACTCAAAGGTTTATTGCCGCCAGAAATGGATAATCCGGAACGTGATTGCATTGGCCGACCTCGACATTTGTTTTGTTTTATCGCCGGTGATGAACGAGTGAACGAACAGATTCATTTAACTGTATTGCATACTCTGTACGTAAGAGATCACAATCGAATGGCAATTGAATTGGGCAGATTGAACCCACACTGGGACGATGAAAAGATTTATCAAGAAACACGACATATAATTGCAGCTGCCGTTCAATTCATTACTTACAACGAATTCCTTCCGATGGTTGTTGGCGAAGATCATATGCACAGATACAATCTTACCCTTCAAACCCACGGTTATTGGAACGGCTACAATCCAAATGTTCATTTTGGTCCCGCACACGGTTTTCAAGCTGCTGCATTCCGTTTCGGTCATACATTCATTCAAGGCAATGTTCGAAGATATAACAAATATCATGAGTTCTTAGGCGAAGATCTACTTCGCAATCTTCTTCGGCAGCCATTTATTGTTTATGAACCCGGAAAAATGGATGAACTCATAGGTGGCTTGATCAATACTCCTGCCCAAACATATGATCCATTTATTACGCAAGAAGTTTCCGAACATTTATTTCAAGAGCCACATTTACCATATGGTCTTGATTTGCCAGCAATTAATTTAGCTCGTGGGCGAGAACATGGAGTTCCAGGTTACAATGCGTACAGAGAATGGTGCGGCTTGGGACGAGCAGAGACATTTGAACAATTAGAGCCGTACTTGAAAAATCGAACTGCATTTTTATACTCTCAAATTTACAAGTAAGTTCTTTTCAATTACTTTA
The DNA here is from genome assembly GCA_003675995.1 of Dinothrombium tinctorium. Classification (NCBI taxonomy): domain Eukaryota; kingdom Metazoa; phylum Arthropoda; class Arachnida; order Trombidiformes; family Trombidiidae; genus Dinothrombium; species Dinothrombium tinctorium. The sequence goes on from NCKU01001614.1 coordinate 22,712, forward strand.
TCACTTAACGAAAATGTTAATTTCAGACATCCTGATGATATTGATTTATGGAGTGGAGGTATTTCTGAGTATCCAATGCCGGGAGCTATCATCGGTCCAACATTTGCATGCATTGTCTCGCGACAGTTCATGAACATTCGTCGCGGAGATCGATTTTGGTTCGAGAATTCAGGTCTTCCATCTTCGTTCACACCTGATCAACTAATTGAAATACGTAAAGCGACACAGGCGAAAATCATTTGCGAAAACGCAGACGATATGCCAACCATTCAAAAATGGGTTATGAAACGTCCGCATCCGATTTAGTAAGAAATTAAATTTTCTAGCAAGCGATGTGTAAAATTGTTTCTTTTTAGTAATCCGCGCTATAATTGCGAAGATTTGCCTTCAATCGATTTGAGATATTGGCAAGAAGATCCTATTAACGGCGGCTATCCTTTTAGGCGTAAATAGGAATAATTAGCAATTTTTGAGGTTATAAAACTTGTAAAACTCAATGTCTACAAATGCCAATGCTTTTGTAAAACTGTTCTTAAGTTTCGTTTTGAAATACAAACAAACTTTGAATGTAGCCATTAAATGTGCTAAATGAAGTAATATTTAATTCTTTTATTTGTATATTCGCAATCAAAGTTTGTTGTATTTCACGTAACTTTGTTTACAATGCAAAACATTTTCCAATTAAAAGTTTTTTTTGTATCAAATCGATTCACAATCAGTTCAAACAATAACATCGAACTTTTCTCTAAAGTTCCGTTGTTGTGGTTTTTGCATAATTAAACTGTTGACTAGTTTTCAAATCGAACGAACTGTTAGATCAATAGCATTCTGATGTGGCAAGATAAAATGTTTATATCCTAAAATTGTGCGTAAATCTGCAAAATAAAAATACTTGAAACTCATGAAAATTTTGGGTATTTTAGAAATAATAAAGACGTTTGAAAACATAAATATGAATGGCTAAAGATTTAATCACTGCATTCATTTTGAAAAAAAATCGAATTTAAATGAATGAAAAAAAGTTATTTAATCAAAATTTTTTATTGCGCTCAATTTAAATATGTTAGTAAAATTGTCTTTGCTTAATTAATGTTTCCATTTTTTCATATGCCTAAATACAATTATTTTCTTCAAATCACTTGAAGAGGAACTTTCATTTGTTAGTTCAAAAATAGTGAAAACCGATAAAAAATTGACCTGATTTTTTTGTTGAAACGAACGCTCGGATTAAATTTCAAACACTTATTTTAAATTTGACTAAATTTTTTATTTTTAAAATTCTAGTGTCGTTTATTTTTATCAATTAAATAGTGTGCAAAAAGTGATGAATAAATCAATTTGATTTTATTTCTATTTAAAATGTTAAAAATTTTCAATTCTAGTTTTGGTCAATAAATAAAACATGTCCAAACTGAACTTGCACAAAGTATTATTGCGGACTCGTGCGTGCAGTAGTGATCATTTCAAG
>NCKU01001615.1:0-24178 GCA_003675995.1 Dinothrombium tinctorium
TAAATAAAATGAACATTTCACTTTGAAATTCAAGTGTCTGCAATCGCTTTTAAAGGTGATAAGAAAGCACGAAAAATTTTGTTCAATCAGCTGATTACCGTTCGAATGGCGATGAAACAATAGAAATGGCGGCAATACATTTTCTGAGGCAATAATGAATCTGTTGCTCACTACATGTCCAAAGAATCAAAATTAGAATAATGTTGAAGTGTTTATTTTTGCTTTCGACATTTTAAAAAATTATTTATTTAAGAATTCTTTCTAAATTCTTTTTATTCTAACCAACACAAAAGCAATTTAATTGTCTGTAATGAAATCGTCACATGAAAAAATGGAAAAATTATTATTCACTCACTTAAACATACATTTTGCTATTCACCTTCATTCGAATATACTGAAAGCTGTTTGCTTAAACAAAATTGATAACCGGGCTTGATTTTATTTTTAAATGCTTTTAATTTTGTCGCGAATCCTGTTCGAAATTGATGCATTTCAGAGTGATAAGATATTCAATGATCAATTCGAGACGAATTTTCTTTTTCGAAAATGTATGTAAAATACAGCAAATGATATATAAAAGAATCTGCATCGTAATTTCTCTATTAATCAGTTCAAAAAACTATTTTATTATGCCATCCAATTGGCTTTTTATATTTGTTTTCAATCTTTATCCCTAAGTTTAGCTTAATCTTAATCCCTAAATTTAATTTATTTTTAAAAATGAAAAGTGTTGCCTAGAAGTTTTAGCAAGAAGAAACAATCATGTATATGGCTGCCTTTCCATCTCACTGAGCGAGAGACATTTCTACCCTATAAACCCAATATTTATAGGTTGAGTAACTAAATTCATTAATAGCAGCAGCGTTTTCACTCTGTCTGTTTTATTGATGTCTGTTTTAAAGTCAAAAAATCTAAAAATTATCGAAAAAGATAAAAAGAAATCGAAGCGCATTAATTGATTCTAAAATATCGATCGACGAAGATATTGTGAAACAACTACTTCGATGCATTCTGGACACACTTTTCAAAAGTTAAAAAAAGATTCACTTTTAGTAAGTAAAAGCTTGAAATCGTTTTAAACAGAGACATAAAGTTAATTTTATTTAAAAAAATTATGCAAAAACTTAATGAGGAAAGAAATTTTTATTTATATTAATGCAACTTGCAACTTTTCAATTCTCGAAAGAGTTTACTTAATCGAAACAATAAGTAAAATGAAGATTTAATACGCCGACTAACAAGAACACAGAGTAGAAATTTCGGTTAAAGTGACTCAAACAGAAAAAAAAGAACGACAAGATTTGAATAAAAACTTTTATTGCAAAATGTGAGTTTTTTTTTCGGTTTCGACATATCCTTAAGAATTTTTGCCCGATTGCTAATAGCTGCGATAGCTTTGAAGAAAGCTGATTAGCTCAGTCAACATCCGTTAGTATACTTGTGTAACTATTTTTGTGTGGAAATCGTACATTTATTTGAAATTTTAAAACAATAAAATTTAAATTTCTCGTTTGCTTTAAAAAACTTTTTATTCGATTGATTAGACTTTTCGTTTCTGGCGATTTAAAATATTAAAATAAATTGCTGTGAATGTTGTTTCAAAGTATAATCAATCAAGTGTAAAAACTAAAAGCTAACATAGTTTGATTTCAATTCTTTGTGCTGTAGAAAAAATGTTCGTGACTGAAATTAAATCTAAAGTATCCGAAAATGTAACTATTCATTTGTTTTGATTTCCCATATTTTAAAATAAATTTTATTTGTTTGAGCTTCTCAGAGCTTTCAGATTTTTCGATTTGGTTCTTGAAATTTGGATAATTTAAATAAAGCGAGAAAATAAGCTAAATAAGTCAAACTTAATAAGTTAAATGAAAAGTAAGCTTCATCCAGAAATAGTATCAGCATTCATTTTCAAACAAACTTTTAAATGAAATTATTAATTAGTATTGATTTTTACATTTTGTATTTTGCAAAAACACTCACTTTAAAAACAAACCAAAATGATTCTCCATGACTTTCATAGTTCGATAAGATCCCTATGGGGATTATATTCATATAAACAAGATCATTGAGCAATGAACCATAGGGCTGCGTAATGTGAGCCCCTTTGTTACTCCTTTTCCAACCATTTGGTCGGCTTCTGCTTTGCTTGTTTAATGTAATATAGAATCTGTAGCTTACTTCTGTTTTTGCTCTGCTACAAAAAGATCTTAAAATGGCTGAATTTTACAAGATTGGCATGGATCATGCGATTAACATGCTTGAGATTTGAACGAAGTATTTTTTTCTTATAATTGAGGTAAAAAGTTTTATATTTTAGAGCTTTGGAATAAAATTTTGTTTGATCCAAAGTTGTTGACATGATAGGCCCAAGCAAGCTCTGATTGAAAATAATATCAAGCCTCTAGTCCTATATATTCAAATTACTTAAGCGGCGAAAAGAATTCATTGCTTATCAGCTCTTAATTTCGTCGAGAGGTTAATTAAAGCATAAAAATGCAAAATGAATTTAAATGCTTTTCAGATTTAGAGATTCGATTAAATATTTTTGTCATTTAACTTATTCTAGTTTTTAAAAAGATAAATCATTTAACAAATTACTTGCAAACAGAAAATATTGATACAAATTATCGCTGGCAAATTTAATTGTTCAAATTTGATTCATTGGTATACATCTTAAATATTTTTCATCAAATTTTTAATTGTTTAGCATCATATTCTATAGAATTTTAGTAATAACAAAGTCCAAATATTTATTTCCAATTTGGTATTAAAAAGTAGTTTGAAACATAATTTTCATTGCTTAGATTATATTATATTCTTCAAATTTTTTAATTTTGTATATTTTCTCTTAATTTATTTTCGATTTTTACATGTAAAACCTAATTTTCATACTCTATTTTGTCAACGTGTGTTTTTTGGAATTCATTTAAATCAAAATGAGAAGAAATGCAAGCATTGACTTCTGGAGAGTGCCTACAACAAATTTTCAGTTTGATTTTCGTCTGAATGATAAAAGCTCTCTGCTTGCAGCTAAACTTACAAAGTTCTCACGCTTTTAGTCCGGTTTACAACGAAGAATAATTATTCATTAGTATAAAAGAAGAGAATAATCTATGTTAAGAAATTAGGTAATGAAAATTTATTTTTTAAAATTTGGACACGAAAATCTCAATCCTTTATTGCAAAATGATTTTTCAGATTTCAAAATCATAAGATTATGGAGGAAAAACAGAAATTTAATTAATTTGATCAATTGATTTGAGATCAATCTTGTTCCAGTCGCAAATTACAGTGTTTCATAATTTTTTCGATGCTTATCAAAGTAAATTAATGATAAAGAATAAAAAATATCCCAAAGATAAAGTTGAAAAATCAAGTAATCAGTTAATTTTCTTGTTTTTATCTTAACTTTTGTTTTCGAATGCAATATGAGTTGATAATTTATCAAAAAAATTTTAGTAGAAATCATTCAAAGATGAAATAAAATTAAATTTAGACAATATGTATGATTATGTATTCAATCAAACCAGCTGATGTGATGTTAACTATGAAAAGGCACAAATCTTAAAGACTTAAAATAAAGATTATTGTTATCAAACTAAAACTTTAAGGAAGTTCATTCAAATGAGTTTTAAAATACTCTAAACAATTTTTGGTTTTGATAAACATTAATCAATGAAGTAAGTCTAGTCTATTGAGAGAAATGATTGGAACGCTCAATATCTTATAAGACCTGAAATCTTTGTATAAATTTTTTAATTAAAAAAAAATTAAGAGCTTTCTTAACTGTTCACTTTTAAATTTTAAAACTTGATGAGACATGTAAAAATCAAAATTATCTAAATTTTTGACAAAAATTTTGAATTTTTGTCTTTGAATTCGACGAAATTTTGAAATATAAAAGATATGATTAGGCTTTACAAATGATAGTTATTAAGATAGAAAATGTGTGTCAAAGCAGAATAAGAAACGACGCTAATAAATTGTTGAAAATATAGAATTGAATATTTACACTTAAAAGTGATTTTAATACAATAAATGATAGCGCAAACAGACTGAAATCATTCTCAACACCGTAAAATCGTGGCGATCAATTTTCGATTAGATTTTTATGCTTACAAATAACTTAAATCCGCATTCCTTAAAATATATTAAACACATCTTTGGCCTTATTAGCAAGATCAAACAGAACAATTGTTCTAGAGTATCTTACCTTCATAATAAGAAGACTTTATTGATTAATTTTTAGTTTATCTGATTCATTATTGAGTTTTCAGCACGATTCAAGCTGCTCTTTTGTAAAGCTAAAAATAACTTACAAATGATTTAAATTAAGAACAAAGACTTTTAAAAAATTTTCATAACGTTCGTTCCAAGTGAGTAAATGTTAATTTAATGTCATTTTTCATAAATGTTTTTAGCGTGATTTAAATGTTAGGTTATAAAAGCTTTTCCTATATTTTAAGATTTTTTGTGATTCTCCTTATTCTCCTATTTTATACGTTTTAAAATAATCTAAAACAACTTATTGTGATTCGCAATGTTTTCATCGCTTGAACATTATTTTGAACAATAATTCATCAAATTCAATTAAATTTTCATAAATTCATTTTTATAAAGCATTTGGAAAATTTGATTTAATTTTTCTTGCGGATTTTAATTTTTTCAACAATAGTAAAACGTAAGTTCTTAATGAAGGTAAAAATAGAAAGAAAATAACTTACTAGTGAGTCTTAAATGTATAATTCGACGAAGCGTGATTGTAAGTTGCAGCGAACTGTAATAACATAACAAAAATCATATTCGACTAATGAAAACCATTTGCCACACACAATTTTAAAGTTTGCAAAGCATGATAAAGCATCAACTGATTGATGCGCTTTGCCTTATAGACAAAAAAGAGAACAAAAAGAGTTTGAAAGAGAAAGCCAAGCAACGTTCAAAAAAAGGGAGGAGGCTGCAATCGGCTTCGAAAAGCTGAAACAGACGATTGCATAAGTGACCTCACATGAGCCCAATAAAAACGTACTTTTTGGCGCGTAAGCTTTAAATCAAATGATAGTCATTACAAACAAATCTTAGTTAAGCGAATTGCGAGAATCTGCAGCAAGAAGTGGTTTTGCTTCAATTAGCCGTTTGAGTTTTGCAGTGAACAGAAATTACAAGAATAAAATTTTGAATTGGAAAATGTACAATTTACAAATGATGGTTTATTGCAGCGTTGTTGCAATCGTTTTACCTTATGCAATATTCAAAAAACAATTATTATAATAAATTAATGTTTGAAACGTTATGTTAATGTTTATCGTAAACTTCTCATCTTTTCGACAAATTATTTTCAACTTAAATACATTTTCTAAATTTTAATTTTTCTCGCTTGATGCATCGAAAAGTTTTCACCTAAAATTTCATTATTCAATAAAATAATTTTTGAGCAACTTCGAAAAGAATAAAAATCAAGTTGAGTTTCCATTAAAATTTTTTCCTAATCGTAGAGAGACGAAGCAAACTTTCTGCGCTTTCAAAAATCAATTTCTGGTAGAATGCATTTCACAAAAAAAGCTACAAATGAAGTTTCTAGTTTGAAACGTGAAATTTTTATGCTAATCAACAGGAAAGGCATCTGAAGTGTTATTCTTGTTAGTGAAAAATTTTCTGTCACACGTGATTTGCATAAAAACACATTTCAAAACTTTTTTGTTTTATGTCTGTGAGCGGTGATCTTTTTAGGGTGTCTTCAATCTGACATTTATGTTTGAAGCATTAAAGCAAGCATTTTACCATTCATTCTCCAACAGCGATCCTTTGCTCATCTTTTGCGCTTTGTTTCAACAGCCTAAAGCAAGTTGTTTAATCCTTTGAAACATTTACGTCGATTCCATTTCCTTTCGTCGAAAAAAAAAGTTTTTTTCGGCGTTTCCAACTTAAAATAATTACAATAACTTTGCAATAAATTTAGGTTTTCTATATAATTTTATTGTATAAGATAATTATATGCATTACGCTCGCTTCAAATTCAATTTTTTTCGCTTTCGCATTCGTTTTTGCTAAAAGCACAACTCATTAGAGTTGTTTGAAATGTCAAATTTACTAATTTAGATTTCATTTGTAAACTGCGCTTGTTTTTTTTATTTTATTTTATGGATTTTACAATTACGACTATTAAACTTTTGTTTGTCTTTTTAAAAAGTAGTTGAAATTATAGAATGGCAAAGCGGAAACTGCAAAAGTTTTTCGTAGTGAATGACCCGCGCCAAACAATTGCTTGTAATCGTCATTTTCAAATTGCTAAAGCTGTGAAAAACTTGAGTTTTGCAGTTTAAAAAAAGAATTGTACAGAGAGAATTGTTTTAGTAAGAGGCAAAATTCGTGTTATGCAGCATTAATTGCATGTCTATCGATAATTTAATTTGAAATTCAAATTCGAGAAAAGAATGGTGAGAGAGAGAGAGAGAGAGAGAAAGTGAATTCCTAATGAATAGTAACCCGTTATGTAATAAATTTATGGTTAAAAGTCGCAAATTGCACCTCTATAAAACGTTTCACTTATGCAGCTCTCATTTCTGGCACTCAAGAGAAATAAAAATGCACTAAAATTGTGGCCACGTTTTAAATTTTACTGCAAAAAAAAACTGCTTTAGTTTTCACATCGAATCGTCACATTCCGCTCGAGGCTTTATCGTCTCTCTTCGCTCGACATTTGCCGACGAGAGAGAAGAAGCACTCATGCTTTTAAAATTTTCGACACCCGAAGAAGAGAAGCGCTAAAAAATGTATATTTTCATTTTATTTATTTCGCTGCGAACCCGCAGTTAAGTCGCAAACGTTGTGCGCCGATATGCAGCGTCTATTCGCGCTGCTGTGCATAGCTCATTTCGCTCGTCGCTGTAATTGTGCTCACGCAAGAGATCGAATAAAGGTATCACCTATTCGTATACCGTTTGTATCCTGAGTGTATAAAAATTCCGGATCACAATCAGTATACGTAACAGGCAATACCTCGAATCAACTTCGTCCGTTTGATGATTTCCATCGAAAAAGCGACTCTTGGAAGCTATTGAATTGCTTCTATTCACGAGACAAAATGAATTTATTTTCTCAATTTTTGAAAATCGCAAACACATGTTCAGAATTAAAAATAAAATAAATTAAAATTAAATTTATCGTCTTCAATTGTAACCACTTTCAGTAAGTGAGTAAGGGGAAAAGCTTAATCAGCGATTAACACGATACGATGTTCGAAGCTCGTTTTCATTTTTCAAATTTTGTGTGCATTTCTCAATGGAGAAGAAGAAATGGAGAAGCTCGATGAAAGCATATTGAAGTCAGCTTCACTTCTTGAAAGCTACTTTGGTATTCTAAATTTGAGAAATTCTTTTTCTGAAAGCTGCACTTACCGCATAATTTTCACTTTAAGTGTGTGATGAAAATCCCGATGATTTCGGCCTGAAATTTAGTGTCTTAATTAAATGCGCATTATTCAAGTACACTTGAGTTGGTGAGACGATGTTCGCGTCGAAGGCGAAGTAAGAATATCTGCAAGTGTGCACTCACGAGAAGAGATAGCGAAGAAAGCGTAATTTGTGTCTCGCAAGAACAAATAATGATCTGATATTAATTAAGCAAATAGAGAAATAAAGCGAGCAGAAGATTGCCTTGAGTTCGGGCTGTAAAACAATCTTTTAATGGCGAAACTTTTTGTGTGTGTGCGCGTATCTCGCGAGCGAATGGAGAGGCGAAGAGCGGAGTGGAATGGGAGCAGGAGTTGCTTCGCATGCAAACGATGGCTCGGCAATGGATGGCACGCAATGCACCGCGAGGCGAACGCTGACACATCCTTCTTTATTTCTTATTATGAAGCGAGTTCAAACTCTACTACGCGAAATACCATCGCGGGCAGTCGAGACGCACAAATTCTCGGTCGCTGAGCCCGAAAAAAAAGAAGATTACAGACATTACTCTCCCTTTCTGATAATAGCATTGATTTTTGGACGCAAGTTTACGACTTTTAATATAATAGAAGAACGCAATGTGCGGAATTATCGACGAGAACGGCAGCGACGACGTGTGTATCGTCTTCTGCCACGCAATTTATGCACATCGATACCAAGCATTCGGTATCCACTGGTTACAAGCATCCGTCCATCGACTACCTCTCTCTCTCTCTCTCTCTCCTTTTTCACACGCAGTTTCTCATTTTAACTCTGCGTGCGTCGAATTCATTACTTGGATCCAACACAACATAAAAACTCGAATCAAACGATTCCAGTGTGGAAGCGAGCGCAGTGCTGAGCTCAATCCACAAGAGTATGGCTGCACTTTTCCATTTCGCTATTTTACGCGCAAAACAAGAGCAAAACACAAAAAATATGAATGCGAGCAAAAGTTTGCAGCGAAATAACGTTTTATGATTTCGATAAAAATCTCAGTTAACACTGAGTAATGGATTTCGAGACAGTTATGTAATTTATGCCAACCGACGTATTTCGCTTTCTCTAATTCACTTTTATTTCGAACAAGAATCATTTCTTTGCTTTTCTTTGTACGCTCGCACTGGCACAGCTCTTCAGCATCTCTGCGCTCAAATGAAAAGGCCTTTACATCACAAAATGGCTCCATGCTTCATCTTTACATTAACTCGTTTTGATGCTCGCTTCGCTCGATCCACTCAACAAATTACTTCAAATTTCATCACAATAAATAAAAAGCGAATGCTTAACTCTATTCACTTCATCATTCGAAGGAATTGAAATCACTTTTAATAATTAAAATTTTTTCTCTTTAAACACTCGAACGCTTTTGCTCGTGTTTTGCGTTTCAGCTCAAGTCGGATCAAGAAGCGATTCAAATTTAATCCAATTTTAAACATTTGTTCAACGGCGAAACATGGAAACACTTTTATAAAGTAAAAACTATAAATAAAGCAGCTTTAGTGCGAAAGAATTAAAATTGAATAATTTGGAAAAATATAAATCAGCGAATTAGAAGCGATGCACTTTGAGTTCGGGCGATGATTTACGTCGGTTAATAAATCAAAATTTAATTCTAATTTGAATAATTGCTGCGCAAAGCTTTACTTTCCGTCAGCGCACGAATGGAATTCTATTTCAGTAAAGCACACTTAAAAACAAATTTGATCTTCGCGAACAGCCCTAAAGGTGTTTTTCACATGCTTGCACTCGTTTCGACTCTATAAAAGCGGCTCATTCAATACCGAAAATTCTGCTTTTTGAGCGATGCGCTTTCATTCTAAAAAAAAAATATTCTTCGTTATTTTAGACGACGACTAATTGAATGCAGGCTCAATAAAATTGCGATGTCTGTGCTTTTTCACTGAGCTCGCCATTTTCAACAATTAAAAGTTATTTCGTTTAGAATGTATTTTAGCGTAAAACTGTCACAAGTGAGTGAACGATAGCTGTGTTCACTGCATCAACTTGCAGCTTTTTTTTAAGGTTTGAAAACATTTTTTCTTTCTTTCAGATAAATGTTTCGCTAACAATATTTCTCAAACGTCAATTTTCACATCAACTTCGCTATTATAATTTTCTCGAAATAAGATTTTTCGATCGATAAAAGCACGAATCGAGCGACACACGACAGTCAACTTGTGCAATTTACTTTGGTCGTGGTGTAAAAGTAGAAATTTTTTTCAATATGAAACAAAATTCAAGCGCTCGCCCTCGAGGCCAGGCGCATTAAATTTCTTTTCTATTTGTTCATTAAACTCGATAAAATCGCTGACAACACTGGCATTAAGGCGTGTGACAAGCTGAAATTTTTTTTTCGTATAATTCACATTAATTTTGCACGTATTTTGCGCGGCGACGCGTAGCAGTGGGCCGAGGGCTAGCGAGGCTATGATGCCAGTTAACCTAAAATAAATTATACGCGTAATTTCAAACGCAGGCCGATAAATCATTCGGTGGTTTGCGTAAATGAAACAAAAGCTGCTAAACATTTGGTCGCGTTGCAGTGGAAATTTTTCTTCCACCTGAAATCAGGTTTTCGAGTTGTGGATTTTTCGGTGCATATTGGCTGGTATATCGAGAGGCTTATGAATCAAATGAAAGCGAACCTATAAGCGAGCGGACACACGCAGAAAATAGGCTCGCGAACCAAAGTTCGCAAAATTATGAAAAAAATTCAAAGATTGGCGAATTTTCTTCACTTTCGTTCATTACTTTTTAATGTCCAACTTTAAAATATGTAAAAGTTAAATATTCACAAAATGAAGATAACTAATTTGTACTTAAACGTTGTTTTCATAAAGTAAATGGTTTCGCTAAATTCGCAAAACTGAGAAATTTTTTTATATTTACAAAGAAGCGATTTTTAAAAATTTCTACAAAAGAATTTTCATCGAAATTAAACGGTAATTGAAGAAGAAAAAGTAGAATTTATGAAATAAAAGACGAAGGAACATTCGGGTAATGAGTACTTTTAAAGACTTGATTACCAGTTGGTTAAACATAAAGTTGACATTTTGATGGTCGTTTTTATATTAATAGGATAGGTGTACATAAATATAAGCGAGAATACAAGTAGAAAACACCGGCTTTTTCGACACGTTTTTATATATTTGGCAAAATCACACGACGATCAAACCACGAACCGAAAGGAGATCAAAATTGGGCCGCTTGCGCGAAAGAATTTTTTTTTTTCAGCCTACTTCTCTCTGAGTTCTTTGTTAATTTCTTCTAGTTTAGTTAAAAATCATTTTTCTGCTCGCTCGTAGTACAGTCGCATCACACACGAAACATGATTTTTTTAGTAGAATTCGTAATATTCTTTGTTTTCTCTCAGTGGATTTACTGGCGGATTGAGTTAACGAACGGAAGGTGTGTACTAAATATTATTCACTCGAAAATAGAAACTAAAATTCAGATCACATAATTTCGACAGCGAACGAACACCGCGCTTGTTTTAAACAAAGATGGATAAGAGCGAAGAATTCACTTATCGTTGTAGCTTCAATCGTATTATTCGTCTTCGCCTCATTTGTTACGCTCAGCTTGTCTTTGACTGGTTTTCTTCGACTTCATCCTACGATTTTGAAACCAAATTTTCACTTGTCTTTCAGTTAAATTTAAATTACGGGCCAATTCCCAACGCTTCTGCTTTGACACATAAGCGTTGAAGAGAAATTCTTTTTCCAATTCGAGCGTTTGAAATTTCGAGTACGGCTTTCGCTTCTTACGCACTGAAGGATGATGCGTGGCCATCGATTGCGAGTGTCCACTGGCCGGCCCGCTCGCTGCAGTCCAATCGAGTCCAGCGGCAACTGCGTTGCTGGCGAGCAAAGCGGCATGATGATGGTGCAACACATGATGGTGGTGGTGAACAGCGGCAGCAAGTGCATCACCTAAACACAAGAGAGAGAGAAGGTGCTTTCAATGTTTTTGCTGTGTGAACTCAAATTGTTGCATTTGAAGGCGCTCGAAACACAGTAATCATCAGACAACCGCTGATTGCAGTAAAATTTTAATGACGGTGAGCAGCAATTTGCTCAAAATAAATATTGAACGCGAACATTATTTGCTCGAAGTACATTTTTATGCTTTCGTTTATCGAAGGCGCTGTGAAAGTCGAAAAGTTCGCTTCCTTACGCAAAACGAAGGCAAAGCAGAAAAGAGCGAAACAATGACATCCGCCGGTCGCATCAGCGCCGAGCACACCGGTTCGCGAATTCTTATTGTCACCTACGGCCGAGACTGACGAGCCGAGAGCAACAGAAGGTAAAAAGTTTTTATTTTTGGGAACAAATACAACTGCGAAAGCGAAGGGAAGCGAACAGCGAACCTATTTTAGGAACTTTTATAGCAGTCACTGTTATCTAACAGAGGTCCAACTTTTTATTGTATGTCACTCACAAATAAGAAATGGTAAACTTGCAGCGAGCATTGCGCTCGTTTCTCGTTTTCGGACAGTTTTTAAATAAAAAAAAGCGAAGCGAAGTTGAACATAAGATGAAAGAGAGAAAAGGCGGTTTTGTGGCACTCGCTTCAATTTATTCTTCACATTGTGCGACTATCAAAACAATAAAACCGTAAAACTGAATTATCTCTTCAATAAGACACTTTGCATGCGTTCGCTTCTCTCTTTCTCTTCTCGCTGTTCGCCAGCAACAATAGTCGTCGATTACTTTCTGCTCGACCGATCGCTACTTCAATAATTGTCAGCGCGACTGCAAGGATTAAATTCGGGCAAACATACGCGATGTGTGAGCTTTTGTGCGCGAAGCTGGAGCGATATCATAAAGATGTCGTTTACTGAAGCATATAAAATTCCTCGTTTCGCAGAACGTGCACCAAATTTGACCAAATGCTGCACGAGTTGACAATCGGCAGCCGCTCTCGAATCAGCATTCGTGTTCAGGCCTACTTATCTGCTTTCTATTGCATTCGAATTGACGTAAACACTTTTGCTGTGGTTGTGAGGTGATCACCGTGAAACGCATTCGCTTACGCTTCAACCGATCACCGCGGTTGCAATCACACGTTCGTTTTAATTCATCGTCTGTGTGCATTTCTTTGCAACTTACCGGTTGCGGAGGAAGATTGTTGACCAGCATTTTGGCTTTGATGATAATTCGACATCGATGAACCTGTGCAGCTTTGGTCAGTGCCCGATGCGAACGAACGCATCGAAGGGTAACTATCGACAAACGACGTCCGATGATCGCCGTCGCTGCTCAAATAGGAATCGGGTCTCGCTGTTTGGTGATATGGAGAGTAATTGCACCAAGCCGCGGCCACATGGTTGGCGGCCGCGTGATGAGCGGCCGCTGCCGCGAAAGCACTCCCGTGGCACACCGCAGCAGCAACTAAGGGGTCCGAAGAGACTGTCGGTGTCGGTGGTTCATAACTAGAGTTGGGCCAGAATTTGGTGGGCGCGGGCTTACACGGCCTATTCGCTGCGTCCGATGAGGATGAGTAATAGTAAGGTGAAGCTGCTGCTGTGCCGTTGCCGGTCATGCAGCACGATGACACGGAATTGTGGTTCGGGTACGCGTCGAACTCATAACCAGAGGCAGTCACATTTGGCCACACGGGCAAATTAGAGCCGCTCGCGTCTCGCAGCCTCTCGTTCGGTGCGAGAGAATCGAAACTCGAACCGTTCGCCGGTCTCTTCGCCGGAATATGAATCGGTCCCTGTCCGGTCGCTGAACTGCTTGCGCTCGCCTCTTGCGCGACCGACGCTGACTCGAAGCCGTTCATCACTTTAATTTAGAGCGAGAATTATGCACAAAACGAATAGTAGCAATTGTTTTTCATGCAAAGCACAGAACATAGCGAACAAATGCAAGGCTCGCAAAGCAGAAAGCGAATTCAGTTTCGATGCAAAGACACACTCAAACATTTGGCCTTATCTGAGGTTCGCGAGCAAAAGCGGTAATGCAGAGGCGTGGAATTGGATGGTTCTGTGATGCGCCAATTGGTCGCTACTAGCATTTCTTACCAGCATATAGGCTCACCAAGTCGAACCGATGCCGTTCGGAGCGAGCGGCTGCGAACGCTCTTCTCGCTGCTCGTTCGCACTGCAAAGCTCGCATTGTATTTGATTTTTTAAATCTAAAAATACGACGGAGACAACCGTAATTACCGATACCTGCAATTAGATTGCGCCGAACTCGTATTTCGCCAATGATTTACTCTCCTCTTATGCAATTCAAGCATCGCTTCGAAAGTGTCCAATACGCTCTCCTCTTTCGCTCGCCTAATTAATGAATTGCGGCGAAACAACGCTTTACGCCGAAAATCGTCCATAAATTCTCGATTATATTTTCACCCCATTTTTATTTTATTACAATTTACAAATTGTTTTGTTTCAAAACTTCACTTTTCAAGTATGCGTTCAACATAAAACTTTTGTAAACTGTCAAACAAATAATGTTGCTTTATGATTATTGAACGCAAACTTTTGCTTTTATTTGCGAGTCATAAAACCAATTTCGCGATTTCTCTTTTTTTGCGTCCACGTTTCAAACACTTGAAACAGCGAAAAAGCGATAGCGTCTCGCTTCCTCTCAAAATCGCAAAAATTCTTTCGCTTTCGTTTTCAAGTTTCGCTGCCATTACGAAACAAAGGCGAGCGAAGCGATTGCGTTCGTTTCGCTTTTCATTTCTCGCGAAACTTTTCCTCTCAAAAGCTCGAGTTTCGAAGAGTCGCCATCTATTCGCTCAGTTTCTTTCCGCGTTTTGGTTTGCTTCTCAAACAGAAAGATGGCGAAACACGACACACGCACTATAATTATACGTTAAAATGAGGACCAATGATTGCGCGTTCGGCGAACGCGGAGCCAATCGCGTAGCAGTCGGTGTCAAACTTTCGCTTCATTTGTCGACTAATAAATATGAAAATTTATTATTCGCATTTAAGGCGTTTCTTCATAAAAATTATTATGAAACGATTGCCAACGATTGGACACGACTTGACTTCATATCCGTTCGCGTCAATCAATTCATCGCTTGCATTCGTTTCATTTGCATTTTAATATCGATCGATGCTTAAATAAGCAGTTGCGAAAAGCTTAAAACAAGCGAGTTTCGAATTTCTGTGTGTGTGTTTCGTCGACACTCAAGTTTTACGACGATTCGATCGAATCGAACATTTTCTACTCAAAGTCAGTGCGGTTTTTGAAACAATTTTTGAAAGCTTGAAAATGTCGCATTTTAATGGAGTTACAATGCTTCGCACGTAAACTGAGTTTTGCGACGAAAACTCGAAAAAACGAGTAAACGGTCGACATTCGCTTCTAGCGATAAATGTTCATTTGTTTTGTTCGAAGCGATCATCGAAAAATTCGCTCCTTTTCGCCGTTTCAATGCGATGTTTCAACGCGCCGTTTGCCGGCAAACGATATCTCTGCCCTCTTTTAGCGAAGTGAAAGGTGAAAGCGCTTTGTTTGTTTGATTACGGCGAAAACGTTTGCAAACGGTGAGAAAATCAAACGCAGCGAATTGAAGCGTCGCTCGAATGAAATGAATGAAATTCAAGAAAACGATGATAAATACGTGCAAAATGCTATTTTCGACGCATTGAATCAAATGCTGTCCACCATTGAGTCCGAAGCATTCTCCGCAAATGCGGGCGCGTATCGCTTTAAGAATGAAGAATTGGTCAACATTTCTTCTGAATATTCGTATTCTTCGCCCTTCTCTCCCTCAGAGACGAAAGATGACGATTTAGAAACTACAACCCGTGATAATGTGTCAAAATAAGAATTGATTTTAAAAAAAATGCTTCGCACCAAAGGCGAACTCAGCGTTTATTATCTGCTGCCAATTGAAACCCTGAGCATTGAAGTAAGCATCGAGCAGTTATTTCACATCCGAAGAATCGCCTCAATTATCGATATTTTGATCGTGGTTCATTCATTTAAGCGAATTCCTGTTATGAATCTAGAATCTGTTTTGTTTTTAAAGACTACAAGTCAGTGGTACATGTGTTTGATGTTTTTGGTCCTGTCGTCAAACAACTGTATTCTGTTCGATTCAATTCGAAGGAAGAAATTAAGCAGAGAGATGTTGTTGTTGATAAGCCAGTTTATATCGCGCCCATTATCAGTCACCAATTAAGGATTATGTATTTTATCAACAGTGATCTACCATGAAAACATAACCACGAACCTCGCGAAGAATATCTTGATTTTTCGGATGAGGAAGAAGAAAGAATAAGCAAATTAAAAGCAAAAGCAAAGCGAAAGAGAAATGTGCTTAGTCTAGCAGCTTGTAAGGTTCTGTCAAATACTGCCTCAACTCCTTATCAACAAACGAATGACAACCAAATTTTTAAAAAAGTTTCTTATTGCTTTAAGTTATTGATACAGCAGATTCTTTCGATCAACTTTGAAGATTGTCTGCTTTATCTTTAATTGATTTTTACATGTCTTATCAATTTATTTATTTTTCTGTTGTTATTCTGTTTTTATTCATTATTTTTTCCCCTTTTTCAGATTTTTGATATAGTGAAATCTGTTAGTGGTGTTTATACTGTTCAAAATGCATTTAATTATTTATACTTATAAAATCTGCTTTATAAAAGTATGAAAAACTTGTTAGAAGCAAATTCGTTTCAAGTCAATCAATTAAAAAATTGATCAGTATGTATATTAAAAAAAAGCTAAATTAAATTTAGTTATGATCATCTTAAACTACAGTCAGATCTCTCAACAACGACCATCTCTCAAACCTGGCCGTTATAGAGAAGTGAGCGTTAAGGAGAGTTAATGTTTCATTTCAAATTCGTTTATTATTCTCATTCTTCTCACACGCTGTTAGACGGGGAAACGTGTTTCAACTTTTGCTTTTCAACTTTGCGTTTTCTTCAATTTAATTGCAATTAAAAGGCAGAACACCAAGAATTTGAAAAGAATGAATTTGTCTCGATTCTCAAACAGAATTTAAAGTCGCGTTCACAGATATGAAACAATTCATTTTCAGTGAAGCGGATTGTAATCGAAATAAGGTCCCTGTGTTTTGATGAGAACACAACGAATGAGCGAACGAAAGGAGTGAAAACGAAAGAAACGAAAAAAGCGATAATTAAAAAGCGAAAACGCAAAAATGGAGTAATTCATTGTTGGAAGCGGAATGCGAAACTGAGAGAAAATGGCATCGCATGACGGCGACTCGATTGAAGAGAACGATTCGAGAGACGACCTCTCATTTAATGGCTTCGAAGTGAACGAATTTTACTTTAGCAGTAATCTCGAAGACGAGGTTTGTTTTGTTTGCGAAACTTTTTGTTGCATTTTCCAAACGTTCAGTTGCTTTCGTTCACTTTTTTTGAGAGCACATAACAGTGGCAGCTAAATGAATCTTAAATGAAAATGAATTTTTAAGATTTTTGTGCTTTTATCAAGGCGTAAGAAAATAAAACACTTTCGACGTATAAGAAATTTTTTTCACACTTAAAAGTTTAGATTTTTAATTGGAAACAAAAAACAGAAACAGATTGATCTCACGCTTTTTATTTTGAACCATTATATTTTGTTTTTGTTGTTTTTTTCAATTTCCTCTGCTAAAAGTTAGTTTTGACATTAAATTCTTTATTTCTTTATAATTTTTAAACTTGTTTTGAAAACGCGCTTTTTAACATCAAGTTTTTCATTTCTAACTTTGCTTTCCAGTTTACTTGATTATATCGGATTTTAAAAATTTACAATTAGATCCTACAAAATTAAATCAACTATGTTCAGCATTATTTTGCCTTATTTGTCAATAAAAAGCTATGACTGAATGCTTGAAGCTTCTAGGAGATAATTTTCGTAACTGTTATTGTTTATATTTCAATAAGTAACTTCACCAAAAGAAGATAGCGATATCAACGGGAAAGCCTCGTAAAGCGATAGCAATAGAATGATTCTAAAAATGCTTTGCAAAATAACGTTAGATAAGCCTTTTTAAAATAAAAGAATTCATATGTCAACAATATAAAACAATTGTGTTGATCTCGCAATGGTTTGAAATTATTCCAGCTTATTTTTTGCATCCTGTTGATAAGAGGTGAGCTTATTGCATCCTCTTGATTAGTTTCTCTTTTTAAAATACAATTTGCCATTGCTTTTTAATCTTTTTTCAAAACTTAAAATTAATGATCAATATATTCAAATAATAATCACTTTGTTTGTAAACAGTAACACTAAACAACTTTTGACACATTATCTCACCAAAATTCAAGACTTGACTTTTTTCTCAATTATTTATTAGATAATTTTTTTTTGTGAAAAGGAATGGAAACCACGAAATTATAAATAATAATTTTCATATTCTTTTTAGGAAATACCAAACAACAAGGTACAACTTGAAGAAGCAATAAGCAAATATATGAAACTAATAAGAGTTCAAAACTCCGACGAAGAAATCAAGAAACGGTGGATTAAGAGACTGTGTGATTTACGTGTCAAGTTAAACGAGCTGAATGAGAACAGTGAACAATGTATAATTTTCGGACACCGCTTCAAACGAGATGATGAAAATGATAATTTGTGTCTCGTATGTTTACGCAAACCCCGTTATCTTCCTCCGCTTTTGCGAAATACATTACATCAAAACATTTTTTCATGTGGCTTTTGTGAATTTTCTGCTCACCAAAAGTGTTTGAAACAGGTACGATAAATCTTTTATTAAAATCTTGTTCGGCAATGTAATTTTCTTTCTTTATCCAAAGACCAAAAGTTTGTTCCCCTGTCCGAAAGAATTGTTTGCCGAAGAAGAAGAAAAAGTTTGCGATAACGAAATAAATCCATTGGTTATTCTGAAGATATGCCCAGAAAATGGACTTTCAGCTCAAGAATTCAAGTGCTTTGATTGTAGCTTTGATATCGACATAAACAACAGTTTAAAGTGCGATTACAACGGCAAATATTATTGTCAAAAATGTCATTTAAATAATCTTGCAATTATTCCTGCCCGTGTTATTCATAATTGGGATTTCGAGCCGCGACCTGTTTCAAATAAATCACTTTGTCTCCTGAATTATATCAAAATAAAGCCCGTCTTATTCAACATTTTGAAATTAAACTCGATGCTTTATGGGCTCGTTGAAGAGTTATGTATCATCAAAGTATGTTACTTTCGTTTTGCTTATCTGAGTTCATTTGATTTTTTATTTCTCAAGCGTGTAAGACAAGAATTGTGTTTGATGGCTAAGTATGTTCGCATTTGTAAACAACCTTCAAAACCAAAATTGTCAATTGTAAACGACTATTTGCTTGACGAAGAGCGCATTAATTCATACTCGTTGAATGATTTATCTTCAATAAAAGATTTGCAGAAAAAGCTTCTAAATATGCATCATACGTTATTGCTCCATATAACTAAAGATTGTGAAGTTAGTTTTGTTTTCTTTTTGTTTCGTATACTAATCTTTTCTACTTGATTTTTTCATTAGAGTTGCAAAGGAAAAGGATTTTATTGCGAATTATGTCGTGATCGTAGCGATCTCCTCTTTCCTTTTTCATCGAATATAGCGAATTGTCACAAATGCAAAGCCGTTTATCACAAGTAAGAAGTTTTGTTTTTGTTTTCTCCTCTATTCCTTTTTCGTTCACATATCAAACAAATTGATTTCCTCTTTGTCTCCGTCGTAACAGAAATTGCTATCACCGAAAAAACAAGATGTGTCCTCGTTGCAAAAGGCTGTATGATAAAGAAGCCCAACAAATTGAGCAAAGAGAACAATAAATGAAGCATATTCTTGTGACTGTTTTATTTTTCGAAAATTTTGGTAAATAATATCACAAGTTTTTTTAACCAGATTTGTATATTTCAATAATTTATTACTTTTAATTGATTTTATATTCGTTTTAAAATGAAGTGTTAACTGTAGCATTTTAAATCAAGTTTGATATACTTATGGAAAAGGCAAGAAGATGATTAAAAAAATGAGTTAACAAAGCGAATCTTGAAAAGAAGCATTGAAAGCGAAATTCGCTAGCAGCAAGCAAAAAAGACGAGGTAAGACAAGGTTACTCGCGAGTACTGAAAATAACCTCTCCTTGAAGAGGTTCGTGCTTTTGCAAAAGGCAAACATCAATTTTTGTGGAAGATGTTTTGCCAGTTTGAACTTTTCGCAATGGTCAGTGTAGATTTCAAATAGTCGAGTTTATTGCTCGCATCAATCTCTTCTTGTCGCCAAATAACTTTTCGCTCGTATCGCTTAAAGCTGATCAATTCGTTATGCAACAGTGGAACGCTGAAAGTCAGCTGCTGGTTGCGATTGAATACAATGATCTCAACAAAGCGAAAGCGATCTTGAATCGACCTCGTTTTGATCCGGACGTGCGGTTCAAAATCGGATCAAACAACAATGTGCCTGCCGTTTGTGTGTGCGTCGAACGCGGTTTATTTCAAATGACGCGATTGCTAATCGAATTTGGATGCAGTGTCAATTTATGCGACGATTGTGGATACACTCCACTTCATTTCGCTTCCAGCCATCAATTCGTTGATATAATTAATCTGTTAATTGTTCAACGGGCAAATGTAAATTCGGTCTCGAATTACGGCCACACGCCGTTGCATCTCGCAGCTCAACAATCGTCTCTCGGTAAGCGATCAGCGTTCGTAAATTGAATTCATTCGTCTCCTCATTGTTTTCTTTCTTTTCTTTGTACCTGTTTAAAGAAGTGATCGACTCTCTGGTAAAGGGTGGAGCGAAACTAAACAGAAAAGATTGCGAGGGCCGAACGCCTCTTTGTTTATCGTGTTTGTGCAACCAAACAGAAGTGGCCAAATATTTGATTTCTCAAGGATCAGATGTGAATCTAACCGACAACTGTCTGAATAGTCCGCTTTTACTCGCCGTCAATTCAGGTCTTTGTCTCAATCCGGAATTGGTGAAAGCATTACTAAACGCGAACGCTGATCCGAATCATGTCAACGTTTATGGTCAGACCGCCTTAATGACTGCGATACGGCGAGCGAGTGATCATTGCTTGCAAGGAGTCGAAACAGTTAATTGCCTCATTCGTCATAATTGTGATTTAGACGTAATCGATCCTGCTTCATGCGGCGAGTCGCCATTGCATTTGTCCATTTCACGAAGTCAAGATCGAATCACTGAAACGCTCATTCGCAGCGGTTGCGATTTGAATCGAAAAAATCCACGCGGATTTTCGCCACTTTATCGATTGATTCGAGAAGGCAAAACAGATTTGGCAAAACTCATTCTGGCTGCAGGCGTTGATTACAAATCGATATACGAATGCTCGCTCAATAATGATCTAATCGAATCATTGCAAGACGCTCAATTGAAGGATATGTTTCTTGATGAAGAATACATGTTCCCGAAATTAAAGCATCTTTCGCGAATCAAAATCCGTCGTCTTCTCGGACGTAGAAGTGACGAGATAATTAAACGCTTGCCATTACCTTCTCCTCTAAAGCATTATTTGTTGCTTTTAGAACTTTAATAGGTCTGGTTTCTTCTACAATACGTTCTATCTTCTTTATCAACACCTACTATCACTTCTGTTATTAGCTTATGTTGAGAAAAAAAGTGCTCTTCGTTTGAATAAGAGTTGCTGTGATCTCCAAATACGCTGCAAAAGTAATTTAATTTTTGACACTAAAATGTTAAATTCAACAAAAATTCTAATCAAAACTTAGTCAAACTAAACTAAAGTAACTTTTCACGATTTTATAAAGAATAAATTTCTGAAAGGTTGATGTTTCATCACTCGCTCCATCGCTTTCTATTATTTATTTTTTATATCACTTCGAGTTTTATCCCAATTTCATTCTAATTCGCAAAGAAAACAATGATTTGAACGCCGTGAGAACACAAAAAAAGTTTAGTTGCCGAAAAATTTTCAATTCTCATTCGAAGCCATTGAAACTTTTTTTTTTGCAAACATTAAACGAGTTGAAGTAAATTAAGCGAAAAGTGAGCTTTGCTCGTTGCTTTCGAAACATATTCATCAAGATAAACAAAAGCGGCGAAACAATAGAATTGTTGCCTTTTATTATTCCCCACGAACCACTCGCTTTTGATGGGCGTTCAGACAATTGACAACATTAATGGAGATGCCTGCGAAAGATACAAAAGTTTGCTTGACATTTTCGCTATTGTAAGCTAAAATCACATTTGATACACTCTTTCGCTTTTATAACGAATAGAATCGATCTGTTTTGTTCACTTTTAAAAGCAGTAAATGTTTAATGAAATTTAGTGTGATTACAGGGGCACAAATTCGGAATTTGAAAATGTTCAACTTTTAAACAACATCCAAACTTATTAGGCTATTGTGTATTAAGCTGGTGTACGCATTCGCTCGTCTGAGTGAGCCACTTAAGAGACGCGATAGTTTCAGACGATTTCTGATGATCAAAGGCAGAGGAAAAAGAAACAGCAAATGATGAGTTGCTTAATCAAGAAAGACATATAAATTAAGGCTTACAAGTCACTTCTTAAATCGAAATATGTTTGTTTTGCTGTTTATGCAACGCAAAAAAACTTAAGGGTCCGAACACATAAACGCTCTACATCACTAATTTGCAATGATCATCATTCTTTTTCGTTTTCTTTCTTTTGATGCATTTACAGTTCAGTTTCTTTTATGCTTTCCTTGACATCGAAGCAAAAACAGTAAAATAATTGATCGATCTCGGTGCATACTCCAAAATTTTTATTGCATTGTAGTCGACAATCGTTGTGGCAATCGTGCTCACAATTATCCACAAGAAATTGACATTCTTGACAATAACCTGTAAACAAGTAAAGACAATTGTGAAACGAGCGAACGAACAAACAAACAAACAACTTTAAATAGAGTTTAAAATCAGAAATTAACTTCATTCGAAACTACTTTCAAGTGAATGCAATTCAACAAAATAGAGAATAATCACGTAAGTGAACATAAAGCAAATGTGGTCGAGTATGAAAATGGTGAATAATTTTTTTTACTTGTGATTACCTAAAATCGTAAATACGAGCAACAGATAAGCACAGGTAAATAACAGGTGAGAATACTTTCTTCCGCTTATTAACATTTTCGAAATTACTTCTCTTCGATTATCTCTTATTTAGTCGTTTGAGAATGAAACGCGAGCAGATTAAACACAGTCACACACTGAGGGCAAGAAAAACGTTTGCATTCCAAAAATATGTTCATTTTTCGCTCTGCCAGAAACGAATGGTGCTGCAATAGTTTCTGGCGCGCAGCCATTTAGTAAATAATTTAGTTAATTTTCATGCATTTTATGCATTAATCAAAACTTTTTCATCAAATTAAACTTAAGCGCGAACTTTCGTTGACTTACGAATTTTTCGATCGCTTTGCATGCAGAGTTCACAAAATTTTATACACAAATTTTTATAAATGAACACAGCAATTTCACGCTGAAGAAGTTCAGGTGTTGCAGTTGCGTAGCTCTTTCAAAAAATGTTCGCTTTTTATCTTTTGCATTAGTGTACAGTCAATTCAAGAAAAAAGACTGCAGGCGAAGAGCTTTCTTGCAATGCTCGCTATCGAAAGTTTTGAAAATGCTCATCACATTTATCAGATATCAACTTTAATTGTATTGAATTTATTTAAACCTAGTAACCATTTGCCTCTTTCTCGATTTCTCTGATTTTTGAAGTAATGTTTAATATTAAAAACAGGAACTTTAAAATCATCGCTCTGTTATTAGCGAGCGTATCAAAATATAAAACCAAAATGAATTTTGTTTCATTGCTCATGTTTCATTCATTTTTGAAGTTTTAAAGAATTCGGATAATGAGATAATCAATTGTTGCAAATTATAAAAAGTAATGCAAATATTTACACCCTTTGAGGCAATTAGGATAATCAAGATTATTTTCATTAACATTAAATTATTATTTCGTTGGATTTAGAACTCTTTTTGAAAATGAATAAAAGTTGAAATTGAATTTAAAAATATAAAATTTGATTACTATTTTTATCGTTTTTGATTTAATAAAAGTTTTCAAAACTTTTGACAGCGAGCATTGCAAGAAAGCTCTTCGCCTATAGTCTTTTTTGAATTGGCTGTACAAATAATATTTCAACAATGTTTTCAATGTAAATTCATTGGAAATCGTAAATTTTCGAGTTTTTTTTGTCTCATTTGCTATTCAGACTACTATCATTAGGTAACACTCGAAAAGTTTTAATTTAAAACAAGTTCAACATGAAATTTATTGCAAAATTCACTAGCGAATAATTTATTTGACGTACATTTTGCCCATAAAAGAGTCATGTTTTACCTTTTAACATCACAATATAAGTTTTTGCTAAATTTGGTAAAAATCTAAATGAAACCTCTCGACACTTTGCTTGTGAGGTGAATCATTTGATTTTTATGATATAATAAGTGAAAAATTTTTTTAATCGATCGACCAACTATGAAAACTTTTCATAATTACATTTAAAAACGCGGCTATTTAACGACGCCAAAATGTAGCTTAACGCACTTTTCCTACTTTTTGCATTAGTTTAACTTTTATATGATTAATAAACTTGTGCGTGTCTTTGTGTTCAAACAGCCTCATTTGCTACTTGTCAGCATTTTATTAAATTTAAAGCTTTGCTGATATTTGAAAAACAGTTAAAATTGGTGAAATCGTCAGTACACTCGTTCAATAAAAGCTTTCATTGCATTGCTTTACAATAAAGCGAGTTTAAAGTGAAGTGAAAAGATTTTATTGGACAAGTTAGAAAAAA